>DWON01002943.1:0-19212 GCA_018251015.1 Phocides pigmalion okeechobee
TCTATCAATATATCCAAGCATTTTTATTAAATACAAAATAAAAAGGGTAGTGGTCAATCAAGAACCCTACAATCAGTGAGGGACCGTAAGGAACTGAGCGCCCCCTTAGCTACGCATCCATCAACACGGTACCTACACACTTGGGGATTGGGGTCGGGCTATCTACCGGCTGCCAATAGCAGTCACTGTTGGCAGTGCTGCCCAAGGTGCACCAGTCCATATACGTGGACATTCGTGGAGGTTGCCCGACAAGCACCCCTTATTATTATTATTATTATTCAAATTTTGTGTAACTGTAACCTCATAAAAAAATTAAGCGAATCGAAAGAATTTCAGAACAATAAGAAAAGAAAAATTAAAAATTCAATTGAACGTGAGCACAGATACAGTGATCATAAACCACTTATAATTAATTTTTCACGTTTTTTAGTAATTACCAAATTTGTCCGAAGTAGGCGAGGGATCAGACCGCTGCCGTTCAACGGACGTGCACTTGACGGCCGCGGCGGGCGGCGTCGATGTTTCACTCTCGTTCTCGCCGTCCGTTTCGAATAGTACTTCTTCAGATCTATCGCAAGAGAGATTCTCGTTATTATATGTATGTTCGATCATATTTTGAAACTATATAACTATGAAGGCTCTGTAGTACTCACTCTAGCGGTGGAGGCGTGGGCAGTGGCTTATCGAAGCCGTCCTTTCCGAGCAACCAGTAAGTGTGCATGGCGCCCTTGCCCTTGACTTGGGTTAGTCCTCGAGAACGCAGACGATAGCCTCCGGCCGCTGTCAGTCGCTCCGCCGTCGTGGCTGACACTTGAATCCGCCATGCGGCACCTGAAGTGCAATATGATAAGTTGTCAAAAGGCGGTTCTGATTCGTTCAAGTCGGGTTCAATTAGATAAGAAAAGAAGAGTGGCACTCGCCAGTGGACTCCATGCGCGACGCAGTGTTGACGGTGTCACCGAAAAGGCAGTAGCGCGGCATGGTGAGGCCGACGACGGCGGCGCAGCAGGCGCCGGTGTGCAGGCCGATGCGCAGGTGCAGCGGCGTGGCGGGCAGGTGCCGCACGCGGAAGCGGCCTGCCAGATGCAGCAGATGCAGCGCCATGGTGGCGATGCTCTCCGCGTGGTCGCGCGTGCGCATGGGCAGGCCACCCACCACCATGTACGCGTCCCCGATGGTTTCCACCTTGTAGACGCGGTACTGCTCGATGGCGGCGTCGAACGTCGTGTACAGATCATTCAGCAGGTCGACCACTTGCACAGGAGTGGATCGCGCCGCTATCGCCGTGAACCCGACAATATCGCTGAAGTAAATTGACACTTCCTCAAATTCCTCGGGTTCCACGCGCATGCCGAGCATCAGTCGCTCAGCCACCGATCTGAAATTAGGCATTTAGTCACGATATTGATTTTCCATAATTAAATTTATAAAATGAAATGCGAAAGTTTGTATTTATCGTCACATACCGTGGTAACATTCTATTCAGAAGTTGCTCAGTTTTCTTCTTCTCCATATCCAGTTGCTCGGTCCGTTCCTTAATTAATTCCTCTAAATTATTGCTATATTTTTCCAACATCTCGAACATGGAGTCGACAATATTGATTTTACTGCAAAAAAATTGAAATTAAATTGGGCTAACTATTATACCGTCCAAAACTATTTACTGTTTATGTAACTGCTATTGGGATACAAGTGCAACGTAAGAAACTTCATTTACCTATGATGGTAACCTCTCATCAGATTCTAAATTCAGTTTTGTAATATTTTGTATTACATTTAATATTACTAAAAAGTCTTACTTATTAAATCTTGCTTATTACTTAATCCAACATTAGTAATATTGGATTTTAATCTAAGCATTTAATGTATTAATGTTTTGTCTAGGTGCATTTAAGACAGGCGGTTAGGGTGCACTCATTTATTACTAAGCATAGACTGTCTGTCCCCGCACAACCATACACTACATTAGAAATTCAGGACCACGAGATATATATAGACAATAAATAAAACACAAGGCGACAAACCGGCCGCGATGCAAGTGTCGGAAGATATCGTAGAGACGATTGAAGTCGGGGCGCAGGTCTGGCGGCTCGCTCCAGCATTGGCGCATCACGCTCACGGCATCCGGCGGCGCCGCGCCCATCGACACGGACGGCCGGATCAGCGGCGGCGGCCGCGACAACTTCTCTATGATCTCTGTCGACGTCATGCACAACGACATTGACATCGGCGCACGTTTGTCGGAACCTTATTATTTCATTTTTACGTCCTACGGTATGTTCATTACCTTCGGGCGTCAAAGCCAGCATGCAGTAAGGCTCACCCCGCACGATGACCTCTTGCATGATGATAGCGAAAGAGAACACGTCACCGGGTTGCGACCCGCGGCCCACCCCGCGCTCCTCGCGCAGCAGCTCCGGTGCCGTCCACAGTAGCTCTATAGTATTTTACAAAGATATTAGGTTCAATTAAAATAAAACGATTCTTATTCTATAATACAATACAAAATACAAATATACTTTATTGTACACCAAAAGAGAAAATACAGAGGTAATAACAACAACAAAATACAGAAGTGTAAACAAAATGCGGTCTTATCGCTGTTAGCGATCTCTTCCAGACAACCTTTGGGTAAAAAAAATAAAAAGAGATATGGAGGGGGTGAAGGTGTACATAGTTTAATAAACCATACATATATATAATATCTCATATATAAATATATACAATACAATACAATATATATGTATAATAAATAAATATATACATATTTATATTTATACCCATACATAGACTTATAGGATATCATTAGAAATTCGCGTCCAAAATGCAACAGGAAAGCAAAACAAGTTTACACTCTGTTGCAGGAAAGGTAATGTTTGCGGAGATTGTTTTTAAAGGACAAGAGGGATGTGAAATGTCGAATAGATATAGGCAAGGAATTCCATAAGTGAATAGCTGTGACAGTGAAAGATTTTTTGAAGAAGGAGGAAGAATGGACAGGAGTACTAAGGTGAAGGTTCTCAGTAGATCGTAGGAAGCGGTCATGGGATAGGTGAGTATAATGAAAACGGTCTTTTAAGTAAACGGGTGCAGAAGGATTAAATAGTACACAGTACAGAGCAGAAAGAATATGAGTATTCCGACGAAGGCGAATAGGGAGCCACTTGAGTTTAGAGCGAAATTCGGAAACATGATCATATGTGTAAATAATTATTCAGTTCGATTTGATGACAAATCTATGAAGGGAATATTACATCGGTATATTAGATACATTATTCAAATCAAAAAGTTCAACTAAAGTACAGTCGAATAGACCAAAGTTGTAAGAACCTAAGTGCTTACTTAAATTCTAAGGAAAAGAATTTCCCCTATTGAAAAGATTTTTCTAAAAGCGTCTTAGAAAGTTTTCTCACCCGAAACGAATGTTTCTCAAAAGTCTTGTACTTGTTGTAGTACTTAACGTAAACCATATTGTTTAAGTTGTGTGTTATTTTAGACACGACTGAAACATTTGCGTTATTTTAATATATAAGATATGCTTCATACAGGTAAAAAAGGTATAGTATTTTTATTACCACGCTGATATTAATTCGTATGAATTTCACCCACTTTCTTATTACGAAACATCACAATTATGCGTTGTTCTGATGACATTGTAATATGTTGATACCAGTGCTGAGGTGCTCGTAACAGAAAGGTAGCCACCGGAATTTCATATCGGAACAACGTATGAACATACAATAGAAGAGATAGGTGCAGACCACAAACATTTATTATTTAAAATCAATATTAAACCATACAGATATATTACATATAGAAAAGTAGAGACATGAAAAAACAAATGGCGGTGTTATCGCTGAGTAGCGAACTCTTATAGAAAATCTTTAGATAGTCATTGTGAAGAAGAAGGGTATGAGTCTACAAATATGTTTGTGATTGTTTTCAGATGTTTATGCTCCTAATTGACTAGCCAATTGCATGTGGGATCACGCATAGTGACGATTTCTGAAGTCAGGATAGCACATTCATTACAGTTAGGTAAATATGACAAATTACCTCTCCATAACATGTCCTCCATTACATTCCTTCGTCGCCCCACTCGCCGAAGGATGAGGTTCCATTCGCATCAATCGGTCTTGTGGCGGTCCTCCACGTTTCAATTTAAACGGTCGTGTTTGCCACGAACATGCAAGATGTGGAAATAACTTTCTCTTAAGGTATTCCCAGAGACATGACATGGGGCTCTTAAAAAAGGTGCAAAAGGAGCTCTCCTTCAAAGCCGGTGATGCATTGGCTACTTTTCTGGTGTTGCAAATGTCCATAGGCGACGGTGACTGCTTTCCATCAGGCAGCCCGTTTGCCTTATTGATAGGTTCAAATATACATAAATAATAAAAAATGTTACAAAATTACAAGAGAGTACAACTTGGATTATTTAGATGCAAATATTTCAATATCCACAGACTTCAATAAACAAGTAGGTGTTATATCCATATCAATTTTATAAATAAAGGTTCCTAGTCATTCAATCTGTGAAGAAAACAAATGTGTTTTTTACTTTTCACATTATTTTATTATCAGATAAATTAAGGTTTCTCTGAAGCATCGTTTAAAACCAAGCATTGAGTATTCGGTGAGCGTAGCATCGTTGGTGATATTAACTGCGGGTCGTGCCAACCGGTTGAGAGTAAGTAATATCGGAACGGAAATAATAGTGCAAATTATTTTCTTATCTTAGCTATATCCTTGACTTCGTCAGCGTTAGTCACAGTCAGTTTAAACGTGGGAGAACTATAAAAAGCCGTAAAGCATTACTTGTGTTTGTGGTTGTACGTAGATGTCTATGGGCTGGGACTATTTAACATCAGGTGGTTTGCATGCTTGTTTGCTACTCTTCTCACATCAAAAAAAAACGTTGATTTTAAGTAGAAGAAAATGTATACATACATAGGTGTAATCTAAATATAGTGTAACAAATTGTATCTTGTTTTAGTTTAAAAGATACAATATAAAATAAATTAAATTCAAACGTCTTTAGTGGTTCTTGCCTAATAACTTAAAACAAAGAACGTTTTAAAAAACAAAACTGAAGTGTTATCTGCAGTTGTTTGTAAATCCGTTGCTACTACTGAAAACTTGGATGCTCACTTCACTTGTAATTACTTTATGGCATTTATGAGCGTGGTGATGGAACCTCTATGGAACTATGATAGTAATAATAAGTTAAAAAAATAGTTAGACTTGATAAAACATCCTACACACCATTTTCTTTCGTTGTATAAATATTCCAAATTTTAGTGATATAAGTCTATAAACCACTTTTAATGGTTTCGAAAAAGTCTAAAAATAAAGATATGAAAATGTAAGAAGCATTACCATTATTTTACACATTTTTATGGTTCTTTTTTTTGACTTTCCACGTGTTACTCGTTTGAGGGAGGCAGACGGATTTTATCGAGTGAATTGCGCCCAAAATACAAGTGGCTTGAGATGTCTCGGGAGTATGTCTCGATTTTAGCAATGCAGCTTGCAGACAGGTAGATAGCTATAGCATCTTTATCACTCACGCCACGATATGTAGAGATATATCGTTCTCGTTATGTTTTAATGCTGAACACATAATAGAAATACCTGTCCGTTGCATCCCATCATCAATCCTTACTACTCACTGCTGCGTATGGATCTTCTGTTAGAATGAGCGTTAGACATTGTCCACTAGGCTAGTTAGGTGCGATAAACTTCACGCACCTTTGAGAACTTGAAAGACCATTTTCAGTCAATTTCTTATACGTGTACAATTTCGAATAATCAGAAGCGACATGGTTTTCAATTCCGGACTTTGTGAGAGGGACCGGGATTGTAATTACTCAGCAATCACAACTTATTATGTACATACCTAATGTGCATTTACTTTAGAGACAAGTGACTTATGTATGGCTTGTGGTTGTTGGTTTTCAATCTGAACATTTTATATTATGATAGAGGATTTATTTGCAGAAAAAAATAATTTAGAAAAACTTATATTATTCATCGCAATTTCTATATTTTTTTTGCAACAAACGACACCTGAAATGACATATAATCTGAAACATGACAGAAGTTTTATCTGAGGTCATACGTTGCGACGTTGCTAATTCTTAGGATTTAGATGGCCATCTAATTCCAAGTATGTTTTATTGGGTTCATGATGAGAAGTACTCTGATAAATTATTTAAATTTATGCTTAACCTTAACCTTCATCTTTTCTCCTCCACACCACGGTTATGACATGAGTTTCTTCAAAAAAGGTGAAGAGAGAGTTGTCTGCTTTCCATCAGGTATTCAATTACCTTTTTTTTTACTTAATTAAAAAAAATATATAGCTGGCAATCGCACCTCTTTAACCGAATCATAAACATTGCTTGGTGACATATTATGAGCCACATTGGTAACCCGGCAAATCCATAATTCCGTCACATCTTCCAATATTGTTGATGGAATTCGAAGATGGTGGATACAAGGTGGTGGATACGGAGTAATGTTATTGTTAAGTTTGCATCGGCCTAGTGTAAACCTTAAAAGACCTTTATCTCAGTCTTAAACTCCCGTAAAGCTAAGCGAATGTAATTAGTAAACTTCTATCTATTTATTTACGTGCACATACTCGTACATCCGCATCCGCATCAACGTAAAAGAGTCATTAGCAGCTGTGTAGTTTGCCACAAAGGCACTAAATTATGGAGTGTTTTGTGGCCATAGCAAAACATATTAGCTTTTGTAAAATATTGTTTGTGTTTTTATAGCTGTGAACTAGGTGGGCTGTTCTAACAAAATTGTTTTTCGAATGATAATGGTTTGACAAAACGACGAACATTAATATAATGTTAAATTGGTCCAGTGCAACTTGACCTGGTGATTAAAATACACGCAGCATTTCAAAATATGATTTTAATTTTTTTATGATCATGTTTTTAACTTGAAGAAGACATTACTTTAGACCTTTTACTACACCTGGCATTAAAGTTTAAAAACTCTTTCAAAATTTCCCAAAAATAATGAAAATATCTTTAATACTTATACATTTACACAATTACATAATTTAAAGTTCCTATAAAGTTGGAGACTCATTAAAATGTCTTGTTTTAGCTTCAAACAAATGAGCTCGGGAGCAGTAATTATGAATTTTAATATTATGTCAAACAAGTATTGATAAGCACTACCAAAAGTTTCAAGACAAATACTACAAAGTTTCCGCGTCCTGTACTTATTTGACTTCCCCGTCGCGATCATTCCTCGCAGAACAAGAGAATACTTTGAGAACTTCTTAACTTGTTCACCGAGGAACAAGTACTTTAAATTTTTCATTCTTGCATATTTATTTGAAAATTTTAATGCTGGCAAAAAATATATACTTTTTATTTATTAAGATAAATTTAACATACGATACTTTCCAATTAATTATATTAGTGTGCCTTAAATACTTAGCAGTGAGTCCAATCAAAAGTTCATGAAGGTAACTACATATAAAGTTCTAAATGTCACTGATTAAAATTAGGTACCTGTTTATTTTTTAAATATGTAAAAATTGATATAAATCAAATGCAAAATGGCTGGATCTGTTTTCACTTCAAAAGGGTTAAAATCCACAAAATGAAATACTGTTGGATCAGTTTTGACGAGTTACTGATATACAGCAGATGTTATAGAGAGTAACCTCTACTTTTATTTTGGAATAAACGTACGCAGTCGTGGGTACGGCTAGTAACGCAAAAAAGAAAGTTTATTAAATAATTTTACTTTAATATTCCGACTATTTACTTTTCACTAATACTGAAGTACGTTTCGAAATCTATTATTAAAAATATGTCCCCATTTTTAAATCGAAACAGTGGTTCTCTGGGTGGCTTGTTATTTCCGCTTTGGAGAAATGTACAATTGCCTTCAGGAGAGAGAACACCTCGCAACCGCTAACAAGCTGAATCCAACTGTATTTGTATTTTAAATTTTTTATCCAAACCGCATTCAAAAATCTTTTTCATTTTAAATCTATTCTATTCTAGGCTCTGTCTTATCTAGTTTGCATTTCACGTAATTTTATCAAACATAAAATTTATTGCAATTATTCTAATATATGTAAAAATTATGAATCGTTTACCAATATTATATTCCGTTATAAAAAGGCTTCATTTTTATTTTACTTAAAACATTAAAACTTTCCAAATTTAATTTATATTTTTAATAGGTAAATTTTCTAATAAAATTAATAATTTAATCAGCGTCGTAAAGTTAATGACATTCGTTAAGAATTATGTATTTAAGTTAGAAGGCACTTTAAAAGATGTCAAAAACTTGAGTGTATTGACACTTTAAGTCAATTATAATTAACGTAGGATATTAATTAACTGTAATAAAAAGGCGCTCAAGTTAAACTTTCCTTTTAAAGTTCGCGAGCCTTTGAAGTATGAAAGGTGTGACTTAAAAAAATACAGTTGTTTTAAGTCGGACAGTCGGAATGAGTGGTTTATTATTTCCGTTAATGAAAAAAAACTCTATTGTTTGTGAAATAGTAACGTCTCGTTTTACTTAGAGAGAATCGATTTGTTCATATGTTACTGCTCTGGAAAAGCGAAGGTATTTTGATGTGATTTTACATTTAGGATGATGACAACTATACCCGTATTTGTAGCACTCCTATATAAGGGTTTCCATTCTTATTGCACATATTGTGCATCCAATACATAAAATTAAATAATAATATACATTAAATTCAGCTTGCATTAAATGATTGGAAACGAATGATTCTAATTTCAGTTTTCTAATAATACCAATGACAAAATTATAATATTAAATCAGACTACTGGACAAGATAAGAAAAATAAACTTAAAAGCAACCAGAAAACAACAACATTGCAAAACATACAAAATATGTTATAATTATCTGCGTAATATTCTTTTGAAAATAATAGGTATTTATATTATAGTTAATATTACTATTATACGTGTAAGGTCTCACCACCGTTTTCATAAGGCTTCAGTTCTGTTCGAGGTTGAATATTGATGTTCATTGGCTGCAGCGACCACTTGAATAAATGTATTCTACACTCTCGTTTTTTACTTTGTAAAAAATGTATACATTTCATAGCAAGTTGTATGAAAATGAAACTGATTAAACCCTCGGGGAAAGTCGGAAAGTTTGGAGCCAAAAATAGTAAACCTAAATACATTAAACAAACAGAAAAAGAAACGGAGAAGGGTGTGCGAAATGTTTATTGTTCAGAGAAACATATAGTTCATTTTTTAGGTCGAAAGCCATAACAGCCTGCAGGGAAGAAGTGATACCCTTTCCTTACACGTTAACAAGCGGCGGCTCGCGTCCGACATTCTTGTTTTACGTTTTTCTGTGAAGTTCCCTATTAGTAAAGTTCGGTCAATTCGTGCTGAAAATTTGAAATAGTTGAATTCTTATTTGCAAAAAGGATTAAATTACTTTTAGTTATTGATCAAACATTATCTATGTTATGTAGGATATCTGGAGCTCGGTTTCATTTGGAAATGAATTCCACTACTGGACAATAGGTTCCCGGTAACTAGAACAGACCAGACTTGATCGTACGCCACTGTTTTGTACCACATTTATTTACAGCGCGAAAATTCAGACCATCCTGTAACAAAAGTTTTGAACAATACGTTCTCATACTTTGAAAATATGTTGTTTTCTAAGTCAATCATGTTAATAAAGACTTGCAGAAGCTTGATGAACATAATTCTCTTTAATTCTCTCGAACATTCTTCTTTCAAGAATGATTATGAAATTTACTCTTTAACATAAAGGATAATTTTATGGAATATTAAAGGATGATCACACGTAATGAAATAACTATAATGAGTTTAATTTTGTATGAAAACCATAACAGTATGGTTTTCATACAAAATGAATCTCATTATAGTTAGGCTATTGAAATATCCCGTCCTAAATGTAATGTGGAGTGAAATCATATTTGGCGTCGGACGTCAATAAAATTGGCCAATATTTCTATAGGTTTCGAGATATAACTTTGAAATGAACGTTTATGACTACTGGAATAATTTGTATCACGGTACAATCATTCTCCAGAGCATATTGTATTAGTTACAGCACCTAACAATAAATAAGTAATGAATAAGTAAAGAAATACTTTTATTTAAAAATAATCTAAAACTGTACTTACCACTATTATAATGCGTGTTAAAGGTGGGAGAACTATAGTTCGACCGGGGAGGTACCACCGCCTCATAATCCGCCGTAAAGCATTACTTGTGTTGCCGGGTACACGTTGAAGCGAGGCGACTGTCTTAGTCCTTAGGAGTAGCAATAACCTACGTTCGAGCTCAGATAGTATTTCGGCCATGTTTGTGGTTGTACGTGGATGTCTATGGGCTGCGACTACTAAACATCAGGTAGTTGGCATGCTGGTTTGCTACTATTCTTATATATAAAAATACTTTTTATATATTTCGTGCAATACAAATAAATAGTCATGAAAATGGCACGAGGAAAGCTTACTCTCGTTAACAATATACGGAGACTGACTCAGTGGTCGTTTTATTTTGCGTTCTATTAACTCTTTTCTATTAGAAAAGTTTGCTTTGTGCCACTGACTCGAATGCGAGATAAACAAAAAATAGTTTTAGTAAATTTTCAAAAGAGTGAACTTAAGTATTATTAAATTAATAACTGGTTAGTTTAAATTAACTACAATTATTAGCATTGCAAGCTAGACGCAATAATAGGATGGTCGCTTCGCTCAGAGAAATGACCATCGAGGAAGATGATTCCATTATGTTACTATGTCTAGATAAAAATATAAGAATTGATTGTGATTATAGTTAATCAATAAGCCCATCGATCTAAAGGCTCATTTCTCAGAAGACAAGAAGGCGGATTCTTTAAACATCGGGACAAGTTAATTTAGTGGGTCATAATGGACTAATCGAATTAGCATCTTATAGGGGCGGCCTACGTCCGCGAGTGGACAACAAAACACTGATAATTGAAAAAAATAAATAAAAGTGCTTTAAAAGTTAACACTATTCATCTCTCCCTTAAAATATTAATTAAGCAGTAGCCTATATTCGTATATTTTGTATTGCAGAAACTTCATTTAGAATTCTGCTCAAATTGTGGCGAGATTACCGCAAAACCTATTTTTGCATTACAGCACCGTTTCAAACTATCGTGTTTTGGTTTAAACGCTGTATTTGGACTATATATTTCAAAAATTGGTGATTTTGATGATTTTTCAAGTTACTATCTCGCTAAACTTGTAATTTAGTAAGAAAGTACTATAGAAATCTTTCATAAATTTGTTGATTTCCCTATTGCTATTGTTACTTTCTGAATTTCTTTTATGTAATGCTCATTGTCTCCAAATGGAATGTCTATGACATAAAATTATAAGGATACGTCTTTAGCTATTGCGTTATAAAACTAAAAATGTTCGAACAAGTACCACTTAAATGAAGGAGTCAATAACATCTAACTTCACTGAAGCGTTAAGGCTAAGTCGATCTGTTCGTAACACACAACTTGTAAGGTTACTAGTTAAATAATAAACGTTGTCTAGATAGTTGAGAAGCATTTCCCGGAGCGGTAAGTTGAGCTCTCACAGAGATATATCCGATAGAATTTAAGGCATTCCGTTACTTAGACTTCCGGAACTGTGTTTGACTAATGAACGGAATAATGCAACTAATTTCCTTCATTAAGTGCAGCTGGCTTTGCACCGGTACAGACGAGCGTAGGAACGAAAATACCAAATAGATTCTTGAAATAGGAATGGCTAGTCAAATTGGCAATTTCTAAATGGTTTATTGTACTAATTCTACTATATTTTAAAGCTTAAGCAACGCATCTAGTAATAAAAGGTATGTTTTCCTTGATTATTGTAATAATTAAGATAAGTAATTTGATTTTAGAACCTAAATAAATGTATATTTTTTCCAAAATAAATGAAGTGTCATTATTGCATATTACCGTCCTCTCTGTGGATCCATAATCAACTCCATAAAGAACAGTAATCTTATCTCAAGTCTGATGCATTCGACTTCGATACTTTCCTAATCGTAAAGACGCCTTAAGTAATGCCTAGAAGTAATGCCTAATATGAAAACGAGCCGGCAACCACACCTATCCACTAAAAATTTCGTCATGCCCAAAACATCTAATATGTTATTGCATTCACATTGCTTGGTTTGAAGCTTTGTTATCTTCTATATTGTAGTACATACATAGTTTAGGCTTCAAGCGTGAGAGCAATATGTTTGGAAACGCAATATTTAAACAATGCTGCAACATGATTGCGGTTGCTTTGTACAGAAACGTGTATTATTTCAAAAGGAATAAGCAAGTGTTATTCCAATGAATCCGATAAGATAATCCGACAAAGTGGCTGTGGTTTATACTCGCTTACAATAGCGAAGGACTGATGAGACAAACGCGAGCGTAGCAACATTTATTTTTACAACATGTTCAAATAACATTATCTTTGACGTCAGTAAGCGATGACAACCTCTGATCAACTCGTAGTCAAGTCCGCTATGTAAAGAGTTCCGGGTTCCATGCCCGGTCTTATGGACCTGTTAAAGTACACTTTTTTGTCTCCTCTGTCTGGGACATACTATAGTTCTTAACAATGAGCTTTGGTGCGTACCCATTAAACATATCATTAACATTAACCTATAACTGTCCCTTTGATGGTCTCTTTAAAGAATAAGAAGCGTTAGGCCATAGTTTGCCATGCTGTTCATATGCGAATTGGTATACTTCAGATATGTTTGAGAGATTTATGGAGAATTTTCAGACGTGAAGATTTCCTCACGATGTTTTCCTTCTCTGCTATAGCAAGTAGTAATTAATTTACACATGCTCATAACTTTGAAAAATCGGAGGCGCGTGCCAGGATTTAGAATCTCAGACGTGCCGTGTTAGAGGTCATAATTTTACATTTAGATTATCAATTCCGACATCGTGACACAGGAAACCTAAGTGTAGAAGACGTTACTTACATCCATGTTTAAGCGTCATGTACAATTTTTATTTTTTTAATATTTTTAGCTCGTGCACCTTTTGTATGAAAGCAAATTAATAAAAGTCGGTTTAAACCTACTCCGGTGAAGACGAAATTCAAACAATTGAAACGTTAAAGGACTTTTCAACCTGTTTTTTTAGTTAATTACTCTTTGTCTTGTTCTCCTTATGTCTCCACGAGCTGATGCTATTTGAGTAGGATTTTCTACATTGGTAGAGTATATAGAGCTAGAGATTTTTTAGAGTTTAGAGTAATTTTGAGTAATGAGTATATTTCTGCTTATAAACTTTACCAAAAATAGCCTTTATAAATAGAAAATTTGTATAGCCGTCGCTACGAGGCGGAGATTGTTGAACTAAACATTAACTCAATCTCATAACTTTTGGGTGCTGTAATAACGCTCTATAAACTTATGCAACACTGAGGGCAGTTGATTCTTCATTAAATGACCACTAGTAGCTAATTTTCATAAAAGTTTCCTTCCAATGCTGCGTTAAATATACGTCTAGGTTCTTACATCTACCTGCTTCCCAAATGGAAAGTTGCCTTAATATAATAAAGTTGTCAACGTAAATGAAGTTGACATTAAAATATATCGGAATTAAGCTCAGAATAAACGGAATATGTTTTCACAATCATGAATGTACCTCTCAGATATAAATTTATTTAATTAGGTATATCTAAAATATAAGAATTGATAGCCTATTAGTTAAAATACCGGCCAGAAGAACGCAAGAATCTTGTCAATTGCGGTCATCTGTTTAATTCCTGCAACCGTCAACATCACCTACCTTTGTCATGTTTACTATCTACACGAGCCACAAAACTAAACAATTTATATGTTGCATGTAAAAAATGTGCAAAACCCGACGCCTAAAACTTTTTTCCGTGTATTTCGGTAGACAGTTGTGAGAAAACATTGCTATTAAGAGTACACAAGTATTCTCCTCCATTGTAGCATTTGTATCGCGAGAAGAGTGCTTGTTCCCAACTACAATAGAGCCTTTTGACCTGGCGGCGGTTAGGTCGATGTACTGCTAAATAGAGAGCTTAATTTTTTACAATATCCCTTTCACTCTTGTAAAAAGATTTTTAGATGCAACTTACGTTGTTAAAACTAAAAATAAACGCATGTATTACTTAATACTTATTACTCTATGTTTGTAGTTAAAGAGGCTATGATAACTGAATGTGATTTGGAACAATCAAATGACTTATAAACATGAACTTAAAAGAATTTCTCTATCTCTTTAATGTGAGAATAGTAGCAAATGAGCATGCAAACCTCCTGATGTTAAGTAGTCGCAGCCCATAGACATCCGCGTACAACCACAAACACGACTAAAATCCTATCTGAGCTCGAACGTAGATACGTCGCTAGTACTGAGGACTAAGACGGTCGCCTCGCTTCAAAGTGTAGCCGGCAATCGCAACTCTCCAACCGAAGACCAATTATGCAAGATATAATACCAAGTATATGATTGTATTGACAATTTGTAACACAAAAAATAATATTTGTATTGAAAAATATGACTAAACTCACTAGATAGTTCCGAGAAACGCCAACGCGTGCTATGCACGGATCGCATCGGCGACAAAATATTGTCGCCGGAAATTCTTCACTCTTGTCACTGAAACGGTTATGCACGGGTGCGAAATGCTACTGATTCCAGTAGGCATAGTGGTTTATATCATGTTTCTTTCCGTGCTTAATACGTTACTAGTATAATCATAGTATGATACGGTGCAGTGGGCAGACTCTTCTTTATATAAAACTTATTTTACAAGCTACGATGCCCGTACCTATTGTTTAACAGTAAGTTGATTAACATAGGTGATCAATAGACAATTAGTGGATAGTAATTCATCAGTTGAATGTTTGTTATGTCTCTAGTGACGTCTGTTTGATAGCCACGACCAGCAAATGAATAATATAGTCATGTGCCTTGCGATTTAAAAAGAATGCCGAGAGTTTTTTTTCGCCGGCTTTTTTCTCCCGGTCTACCTTAGCCAACAGGGCGCTCAAAGCCGATGTACTGATTTTACACTTTATCCTTGACGTTCATTAAGTGTATGTAAATACCTTACAATGAAATAAAATATTTGAATTTGAATTTCAATTTGATTAAAAAAAGTTACAGACGAAGGGTTTTGATCTCAGGGACTCTCCACCGACTTCAAAAAAGGAGGAAGTTCTCAATTTCATTGTATTATTTTATGTTTATTATTACTTAATTTGATTTAAATATTTTTTTTTTCTTGTCTTTAAATTGGAAAATAATATACCACGACCAATAGGAAACAGAAAATTTCAGTTGATTTATTATTATCTTTTATTCATTCAGAATTATGGATGTCATAGTGGGGTTAAAGGAATATATTTACACGAAGCCTTCTAAAATCGTCCTCCGTGATATCAACACATGTATGGTGAACCACCGTGAATAGGATTGAAGTCATGCTTCACTCCTATTCTGTAGATGTATGTGGGTAGCAATTATCACTTACCATCAGGTGAAATGTACGTTCTTTTGTTATTTTCAAACATTGATATTATTTTTACACCTAAATATCGTACTTTCTGTGCGTATCATACAATCTTTTATTGTTTTATCAGATTTTTTCTATGGTTCATAAATGTATTTTTGTAAATTGAGCTATAAAATTAATTAACCTTAGTATAACAGCGAATATCTTCAATTCTAACCTATAAAATCTACGGGAATTCACGCTCGTGCCAAGAATGTTGGACGGATTGCCGCGCCTGAATAGCGATCGCATTTTTCTCCGCTTGATACGATCCAGCCCTCTTACTAAATTGATTGTTGTTGGATTACAAATAGATGAATAAATCAAACACACAGACAAAATCTCTTCAGTCTTTTAATAGAATAAGTGCGAACTAGTGTAATCAGGTTGAAATATAACCCTAGTAACTCACATGACGTTTAATTACTGTTCTTCATTAACTGCTGCAGTTACTAACCGGCGTGTGTAAATTGAAACTATCTTGTTTTTCTATACGATTTGTTGTTCTACATTGATTTACTGATATGTGATAATTAAAGTTTACGTATTTGTAGCTTTTGATTTAGAAGACGATATTTGTTCGTGACAATAAGTTCCTATAATCGTACAGATCTATTTTTATTCTATATATTGTATATTTGAAGCAAATGTATGAACAAAATCGCGAAAATATATATTTTACAACCTTCAACTTTTATTTTACTATTTTAGGATAAAATTTCCAAAATTTCGTTTTAGTTCTCACTTACATCAATATTATAGCTGTGTTGTTGTAAATTACAGTATATCGTTGTTATAAAAAGAAATATATATTGTAGCTTTATATAGTACCGTCGGACGGACAACCGATGTGGTAGAAAGATCCTCGAGTTGTTACCACATCTAGGCAAAATGAGTACAGGACGTCCCCCTACCGCCTAAAGGCTGATGGCAGGGTGGATGATAGAAATGTCGAAGTCATTGATATACGTCGCTACAGGCGGCAAATATATCAAAGAGTTTTACGGCCTTTTTATGCCAAACTGTTTAACTTCAGGTATACTCCACAAACATTATACATATTGAAGAATTATAATTCGACCGGAGAGGCACCACCACTGTGTTTAGTCTACCGTGAAGCAACTTTTGTTTCGATTGGAGAGGTGTGTTAGGAGCCAGGCGATCTTAATCCTTAAGAATAGCAACGCATATTCACCTCGCACATTATACAAGACCTTGGGCACGGCTTCAGTTCTGTTTAAGGTTGTATGTAATTCTCCATGGATTACAATGACTACTTAAGACTTGATATTAGTAGGTAGTTAGCTGCTCTATTCACATAAAAAAAACCTTTTAGCAAAAGATCTCTGCGTTTATAAAGCACATAAATATTTATTTCCTCATCCTAACTAATTCTAAGGATTTATGTTTGTTTCACCATAACTCCGTAGCTTGGGAACAGAAGTACGTGGAATTTAGCGTTCTAATAGACTAACGTACATGTATACTTTTTATCGTGAATTAGTTTCTCGGGTATACAGTTGTTGCATACAGAAACCATGGCATCATTCTGATATCTTATTCTAAACGCAAGCTTCAGTTCTTATTTTATCCTCTTACATTGTGTTGCTTATCTCTGAAATCAAGGTAATTTTATACAGTTATTGTGTGTGACGAGTGACACATAATAACCGACAGATCGTAACTTACGGCGTATGAACACCAAATCAACGTTTTTCCGACTGAGTTGGGATAAAGACCTTGTCTCGGTTTCTCATATACAGACTTAAAAGAACGAAGGACTTTCTATGAATAATTAAATACTATAAGGTAATTAATTCCCTAATTTTTAAAGAAGGAAGCCTTTAATTTCATGAAAATGTTTCGTATTTCCAGCGGTGTTTGAAATGACCAAATTTCAAAGAAAGCTTTTTAGAGATTATGTTTTAAGAGATGGTAATAAGGTCTTTGGTCTTGTCATCATATCGAATACTATCTCAAGGGAGGAAAGCTGAACGTCTCAATATTCCACAAAAAGTAAAAAATTATCTTTAAAATAAGGCTTTTTAGCCTTGTTAAGGTACTATTTCTATGTAATAAATTTTATGATATATAATGTTTTCAAAAAGGAGTCCTTCATTTGGAAAGTATCGTAGTTCAGTAAAACGAACGATGTGAAATGCTCTTACGTCCAACAGTGACTTGTGAGTGTCCACTCAGCGAGCAGAATCCTATTGCAGTTGTACCCACTTCTAGGGATTCACTTCGCTTACACCAAAGCAGAGCCTTTGTTGCAACACGTACAGTACTAGCAAATCGATCGAATGTAATTCAGGATTGTTTAGTATATAAATGCTATACATGTAATTGAGGCTTTTTATCTCAGTCTTCAGGAGTACCAATGCACCTATGATGTGAAGTTTTTACGTTGTACCACCTTCCATCTTGAAGTGAGCGGCACATTCAGTTTCTCTTAAGTAAAGCATTACTTGTGTTTCGGTTGGAGAAGTTCGGTTGCCGGCTATACTTTCAAGAGAGGCGACCATCTTAGTCCTCAGTAGTAGCAACGTTATGTTGGATCTCAGATAGTATTTCGATCGTGTTTGTGATTGTATGTGGATACATGAGGGCTGCGACTACTTCGCATCAGGTGGTTTGCATGCTCGTTTGCTACTCTTTTCACATTAACAAAAAGAAAAGTATCGCCACATTTTAAGCTACGTACTATATAAAATCATACTCATGCTGAATTATACTATCACGTCCTATTAACAATAGGTTTTTATTCAACTAATTCTGAATTAGTTTTAATTATTTACGTTTCTCCAATCAATTCTATTTATATTTATATGTGTGATACTTTTTTGATAGACTTAGAAATTATAATATAAAGACAAAAAATTATACAAATGAATTTTATTTATTTTGATTTAAGCGTACCTTTATAATATATAAATTAAGTATTAAGTAATACACGTGTCGTCCATCTTGTAATTTATATACAGACACGTGAAGTGTATTTATTTGAACATACATTTAATACCGTGTTTAACTTTGAGTAATTGAAGCTAAATAAACGTAACAATGTTTGATTATGCACACGATACGTCAAGGGAATTAATCCCTTATCTGCATCAGGCGGCCTAACTTGTCCGCTGTGAGTTTATTTTGAACGATATTTGTACTCATTCATATGTTTGTAATATTCGAATTCTACATTAATATATTATTGTTATATGTGGCATTACAATTTGCTAGATGATATAACGATGACTGGAACGGGAAGGTTTATGTCTGGTTATCCACCTCCCTTATAGTCCGCTGTGAAGCAATTGCTGTTTCGAAGGTATTTTGTTAACCAAATGTACAAGCAAGGCGTCTATCTCAATCCACTGCGTAAGATCTTAGGCAGGACTTTAGTTCTTTTTGAGGGTGTGTATACGATTATTTAATATCAGGTGGCCTGCATGCTCGTTTTCTACTTTTTTCACGTACGATACAAACGATATATTTGAAATTTTGTCTTTTCGCTTCCTTCAGCTGGATAGCTATTTAAAGCGGAAAATTCTTTTAGTAGACCGTGCTTGTACCAGCTTCATATTTTTAGTGTTTTAAGGTGTTTACACTGAAGCGTTTGCACTACTGTGTTCTAGTTTGA
>DWON01002944.1:0-19211 GCA_018251015.1 Phocides pigmalion okeechobee
TTGCTTTACGGCGGGTTATGAGGGTGGCGGTGGTACCGCCCCGGGTGAGCTCTAACGGCTCTACCACCTTTAAAATTACCTTTTAATATTATTGAATAAAATCTCAAAAATAGTGTACCCTCGGTTTCGGTTTTAAGAATTTATTCTCAAATAAGACAAAATACGTCACTTCTATGACAACAAAAATTTACATTAAGTTAATTTAAGCTGTCACCAATTTATATAGGTAGACATATATTATTATCAGGTTTATTCAACCCTTTCATATGTAAATGATTGAATTATATTTTATAATGTACATTCACACACATAAACGCATAGTTACATATTAATTACGAGCTTTTGCACGAGATTTCGATCACGTGTTATTATAAATTGACATTTTTTTTATGTTAACTGATTTAAATGAAAACAGTAAATGTTAAGTGAAGCCCATCACAATATAATCCTGAAAATTGCATTCAAATCGGATAATCAGACATACAGGTATACAGACATATAGACAAACAGAAAAACAGAAAAAATGAAAAAAACATTATTTTTGAGTTCTCTTGCATATATAAAGGCACCCTATTATGATTTTTAAAATATATTTGTCTTATTATATGTTTTATTATATGTATTCCTTTTGATTATTTTTTGTAATTACTAAATAACCAATAAATTTACTGAATATGATCAACGTTTATTCCGTTACGTTTATGCTCTTCAATCCATTATCTTTGCAGCGAATGACGAGATCATTTTGTATTCGATTAAGTTGTTTGACCGGTCAAGGATAAACTAATTACGTAACATTATTGGGTAAAATGATATGTGACAAACACAATATTTTACCCAAAAGCCTATAAATTATGTAACATTTGTCGAGTCTTACGTGATCCAACGTTATGAACAGCTTTCGTTTCCTGTTATGTTACGTCAGATTTCTTGCTTCAAAATACGTTTTTTTTACTTTTTTTTGATGGAATAGTATAATGTTTGAAGTTAATAGTTTAAAGGTGGAAGAACTATAGTTCGACCGGGGAGGTACCACCGCCGCCCTTATAATCCGCCGTAAAGCATTACTTGTGTTTCAGTTGGTGAAGTGCGGTTGTCGGCTACACTTTGAAGCGAGGCGACCATCTTAGTCCTCAGGAGTAGCAACGCATGTATGTTCAAGCTCAGATAGGATTTCAGTTATGTTTGTGATTGTAAGTATTCGCAACCCATAGACATCTATGTCTATGGGTTGCGAATACTTACCATCAGGTGGTTTGCATGCTTGTTTGCTACTCTTCTCACATAAAAAATATACAATTCATGTTGTTCAACTACAGCGTTATCTCATATGTATATGCAGAGCAAAGTAACTTAAGTGTACGAATTAAGTTTGACTTAAACAGCTTTTAATTAATGCAAACACGTCATGCTCGGAGTCGGGACTAATTCGTGTAAGTTGCGAGTTAATAGTTTACTAGTTTCTACGTTGTGCGAAATTAAGAACTTGAGCCGTACTTTTTTAGAGAATCTAGGTTATTATCAATAAGGTGATCTTTAAAGGTGGTAGAGCCCTTAGAGCTCGCCCGGTGCGGTACCACCGCCACCCTCATAACCCACCGTAGAGCAACACGTTCTTCATGTATTGGGTTTCGGTTGGGGAGGTGTGGTTACCGGATACATGTGTATGATGACTAAGATGGTCGCCTCCAATAATGTTATTGGAGGCGACCATCTTAGTCCTCAAGAGTAGGAACGCATCCGCGTCCATCCCTAAATAGAACTTCTATTCTATTTGAGATTGGACGTGGTTGTCCATGGGCTGCAGTGACCACTTAACATGGGGTGGCCTGCATGCCCGTTTCTTACTCTTTCACAATTAAAAAAAATAATAAAGAAAAGTGACATAAACGGACAAACCGTGTAGTAAAAGTCATGTACGTAGGGTGTGCCGGTATTCAGCTGCAACATCTGGATGTTGATAAGCCACTGCTTCTCCCGAGGTGTCATCAGTCCAGCATACTCGTCACTATCACTGCATAAGCTGCTGTCGTCACCGTTTGAATGCCTGCAAAAAGTATATATAACCCTTACGTTATTTATTTATTTTTATGTGAGTTATGATGATGTTAAGTAATCACTGACACAAACAACACAAACACGACTGAAATCTTATCTGAGCTCGAATGTTACGTTGCTACTCCTGAGGACGCCTAGCTTCAAAGTCTAGCCGGAAACCGCCTCTCCATCCGAAACACAAGTAATGCTTTACGGGGGATTGTGAGGGCCATGGTGGTACCTCTCCAGTCAAACTATACTAAACTAGACTAGAGATGTCTTCTCTAGACTTGAGACACTCCGACGATTCCCAAACTTGGTGTACTTGGAGCGTCTACGAATACACAGCGCCTTGTCCGCCCGCTGTCTTGTGGCGCCTACGTAAACACAGCACTAATAGTCGCCAGTAAGCGTGTACAGATTCGTATTCAACAACACTTGTATGCAAACCGAATTATGTATCCCGCAGGGAAAATATTAATGGATCACCGACAACAGAAACAGTATTTACATCCTAAAACTTACATATATATTATATATACATTTTATTATAGATACATTTTTAAATGGTCTCATAATTATGAGAAAACACATCATTAATTCATTAATAGTATAAGAGTTTACACAAGAAGTAAGAAATTGATGAAAAGGAAACTACCTACCTGGTAGCATTAATAAATGTCCCGTTGGGCCTGTTTGCAAACATAGCAATATTAAATTGATTAAACAAGTTATTCCTATTCAACATTGGATGATGGCTTGCGTTGTGGAAACTGTTGTTAAACTGAAGCATTGGATGAGTATTCTGTATAATCTGGACCAGACTTTGAGAGGACAGCGGTTGTGAGTTCACCGACGTCGGTGGAGTCAAGTTCTTGTTGTTATAAATACGGGTTTTCTGAACTTTCTGGTTTTGTAGACTCTGGATTTGGGTTTGTGTTGGTTTTTGAATCACTTTGTTTGGTGTTGTTTGAACGGGTTTCAACTGGTTGGCCGGTTGGTTCTTCATCTGACCCATGATCATGGACTGGTTCAACGGTTGCTGGTTGACTGGCGTCTGGTTTAATGGTGTCTGGTTCAGTTGGTTTATTGGCGGTTGCTGGTTCAACGGTTGTTGGTTCATGGGCTGTTGGTTCAACGGTTGCTGGTTTATTGGTTGCTCATTTGGTTTAGTTGGCATTGATGGGCCCTGGAATACGAAAATATAATATAATTAATAATATTACCAAGGACTGATTTAAATGAGAAGAAAGTCTGGGACTGAGCCTTTGTGACCGAGCTATTGTTACTTCCCATGTTTTATTTACTCGAAATTGTGTGTAGATGACAGTGGTAAGATTCTGACACACACGATTAGCTGTCTCATGTGCTCACCACCATTTCTAAAGTTATACTGTATAATGTCCATCAAAGACTAATTTAAAAAGAGTGCCGAGAGTTTCCCGCCGCCTTTTTTTCACTGTTAACGTCAGCCGACAGGCGCTCAAAGCCGATGTACTGATTACATTGTACCCTTGACATTCATTAAGTGTATGTAAATATCTTGTAATGAAATATATATATTTTTAATTTCAATATTTTTATCTTCATTATATTACCCATCTAAATATATGAGTCCACTTGCCAAAAATTTTTTCAAACAGTCCCACGTTTGATCGACGCCGCCGGTGACAAGGGCTGGTTCATATCTCGCGCAAAGAATTGCGATTGCGATTCAACGCGGGAATGCAGCGAGCGGAACCATACCGAATGGGCACGGACTGCCTTTAGATTGTTTAGGTTAGACTTTTATATAACCAGTTTTAAGATTTTCAATATTTTCATTTAAAAAAGATAATAAATCATTTAACATTGTTTTAAGTTTTTTTCAATAGTGAAAATATCCATATTTTGGGAATATACATACATACATAATTTAGCAATCGTATAAAACTTTAAATAAATACTTACACGAAAATTCGGGTTGAATTGATTCATGTTTGGACTAAAATTCTGCCGCGGCATGGATATTCCGGGGGGAGGGGCCATCATTCGAGGCTGCCCCATCATATGCGGGAACTGATTCATTTGTCCAAACTGGTTTCCGTTCGGCATGATTTGATTCACATTCTGACTCATTTGATTCATTTGACTCATTTGGGTCACATTTTGGGTCAATTGATTCATGTTCTGGCCCATCTGAGCCATGTTTTGACTCATCTGATTCATGTTCTGGCCCATTTGCCCTATATTCTGGTTTATTTGATTCATATTCTGTCCCATCTGATGTGGATTCATGTTGGGACCGATTTGATTCAAATTCTGACCCATCTGATTCATTTGACTCATATTCGGTTGACCCATGTTGGTGTTCATGTTTTGGTTCATATTTTGGCCCATTTGCCCCAAATTAGGGTTCATTGAGTTTGGGATTAGCTGGTTGTTTTGACCCATTTGATGCACGTTCATGTTTGACGCCATCAAACCTTGTCCCATTTGGTTATTTTGAAACTGATTCATCTGGTTCGCGTTTTGCATGAATTGGTTCACATTTTGCCCCATTTGATTCATGTTTTGGGGCATTTGGTTCACATTTTGACCCAATTGGTTGACCGGCATGTGGTTCATCATTTGGTTGGGTTGCGTCATCTGGTTATGGGCGTTTTGGCCGATGATTTTGTTTAGTGGTTGGTTTAATTGGTTCATACTATGCGCCATTGGTTGTTGCGGTGCAAATGGTAAGGGCACCGGCGCTTGGAGGCCTGGTGGTCTCTGTAAGATGACCGGTGGAAACCTTGGCTGTAACAAAAAAAAAATCTTGTACCTCAAATTGAAAAATATTTGTTCAGAATCAAAATATTTTTATTCATAATAGATTCTTTACAACTCTATTTGTACGTCAATAAACTACGACCACCTCGTAAGGTGTTTCGTTTTTGGAGAAGAGTCGGCGCAAGAAACTCCAAAACACACAATATTAATTGAGATAGATTCTAGTCTACACCCGACGAGGTGTGGATCATACGTGCTGACTGATTGGTTATTTCTATAAAATGCAAAGTTATTTATTCAAATATGAAGGGACCATCTTAGTCCTTACGAATCGCAATACATCTGAGTTTTAGCTAGAACATCTGGCCTATATGACATTGTTTAAAGCATCCATAAGCTACAGTGATCACTAAACATCAGATAACTTACATGCTTCACATATAAAAATAAAATAAAAGTACTGTACGAATGGGGAGTTACCACCGCCGCTTTCATAATCTTTATAGAAAGAAGGTCCTTAGTCCTTAGAAGTAGCACCGCATCTACGTACAGGCTTAGAATATATTTCATTCCTGTTTAAGGCTGCGTGTGGATATTCATGGACTACTGCATCTCGTAAAACTAGCTGATCTCTAAATATTATAAAACAAAGTCCCCCGTCGCATCTGTCTGTCTGTATGTTCACGATAAATTCAAAAGTACTGGACGGATTTTCTCACAGTTTTCAACAACAGGTAGTGATTCCTGAGGAAGGTTTCGTTGCATAGTAAGTTAAGTTTTTTTTTTTTGTGAATTGGGCGAGAAATTAAAAAATTAAATTCAATATAGTAATTCACTCGTCGTTCCAAATAGATGTTTCTAATTGTTAGTTTTTGCAACTAGGTAATAACTGGATGCATGTATGAAAGAAAAATAATATTAGTAAATATAAAATCTATTACCCGAGCGAAGCTGGGCCGGGTCGCGAGTTAACATAAAAATAAGCCAGGAGAATATTTACCTGGAAATACGGCATTGCGAAGTTCGCCTGCATCTGATTCTGGTTCTGACTCTGGTTTTGGTTTTGATTCTGACTCTGATTCTGACGGAGTTGACGCTCCAACTCCTCAACCGTGCATACGTTCTTGAGAGGTGGAATCGGCTGAAATGAAAAGGAGGAAAATTATTAAATTGGCCGAATATGTTCTTAATTTATGTTCAGAAAAATCCTTTTTCCATGTACCTACATTGATGATTCTTTACATTACATTAAGTTGGTGATCAAATAAATAAATGAATAATTATAAAGATATAGAAATGATACTTACAGTGGGCGCCGTAGGAGCCAGTCCAATGCCATCGTGTCTCCACACACTGGATCCAATAACACGCGACTGGGGCGCGTCTGTCTCGTCCAATACTAGCTTACACAGCGAGGCCTCTGTGGGAAAAAAATCCATTACACCACCAACCAACAATAGATTTCCATGAACAGTTCGAAAAATTCCCTCTCATTAAGTTGTTAAAAATTACTTTGCAACAATCAGCCACCACAATGTATAATGGTATATATTTCAAGTTACACTTTTAGTGTATGTGGCAAGTGCATGTTTCTAAAATCATTTTTTCTTCGATGACAATTCATAAAATGCTTCAGAGGTGTATCCTGAAACCTCATGAATATCAGCTGTGGTTCCTCGAGTGAGATAAGCAGCTGTGGGTACAGTAATGTTTGTGTGCACTGGGAGATGATTGCAATGGCAACAGAAGTTTTTGATACATACTTTTTATTTTATTTATTTATATTTATGGATGAACTGTTCTGTTTTATAAATTGAAATACAAAATTACATATTGCATGCTTAATGAAATACTGACTCAACTCAAAAAAGATGTTGGGAAATCGCAAAAGATCTTGCTATGAGGACTCATCCTACTTGTCTTCTCTTATATATAAAAATGAATGTTTGTCTGTATGTGCTTTATTGAATCGTAAACTATGCATTTGACCATGTGGTGATCTTTAGCAAAATTGTTTTGCATGAGCCCACGAAGGTTTCTGAGTTGGTACGCCCAATTTTCGGACGATGGCGCCACTGTCATTCCTATGAAGTTCATGTATTGAAGTGACAATTCATGCTGATTTGAATTGAAACGAAAACAGCGAACAAATGTCGACTTTTCGAGGCAAAATAAACGCGGACGATGTCGCGGGCACAGCTAGTTGATGTATAAAATTAAAACTGATTTCGCTGAGGCAGTAGTAATGCGTAATTTCAGTTTAATTCGAACGGTAGACGGTAGATGGCGCTAACGGAAGCCTGTATCTGTATTTATACGATTTTAAACGAATATCATAGGGATTTTTTTATCGTTTTATCGTATAACGGGTACTCACGATTAACGCTTTTTAATTGCCGATATTTCGAACCAGTCGCATGGCTCTTGGTCACGGCGGAAGCACCACCGAGTTTAATATGAATATCGGCAATTAAACAACGTTAATCGTGAGTACCCGTTGTATGATTAAATGTATCTGTGTGTATCTCAATTCTGACCTATCTACTAATGGGTCAGTGTTCTATTAAACATGCTATAAATGTATTGCAAAAATGCCTTGTAAACTGACCAAGCCTTGTATCCACGTCATCGTAGGTCGTATTGGATCTCCTGCTGCTCTCCAGCTGTTCAGCAAGATGTTCATGTTCCACCTCCCAGTCAAACTCCTCCGCTGTAAGCAGATAAGCATTGCAATAAATCTCAACTTTTCCTGTAAAATTAAAACATGCAGTTCATCAGAGTATTGTTGATATTTTACTAGCTGTGCCCCGCGACTTTATTCATGTCTTAAAATAAACATAGCGTTAGTTACTCCTTATAACATCACCTATCTATTAAACAGTCCGATATCTATTAAACAACTATGAAAGTCCCATCTAGGCCGATCAGACACATACCCTTATATATTTAATGTTTTGTGTATGGAACCCTAAAACTTTTTCTAAAATAAAAAAAATCTTAAATTACGCCTCATAACATCAGCTATCTGCCACTGAAAGTCTTATCAAAATCTGTTCAGCTAATAGACAGACTAACAAACATCTAAAAATTGGTTTTGTTTAGTGTTCAACATACTTTCATAAGCACTCATTAAATAGGTATTATTTTCACATTATAAACAACTTCAACATTATTTACATGTACAAATTTGTTTGTTAATTGCCCATATAATAGTGAAGTCCTATCTGAGGACATACTTAACATATTAATACTAAAATAAACCACTAAAATAATAATCATTATCTTACACATTGACAAAAAGAGATAATAAAACTCACAGTCCTGTCCAAAGGTCTCATCGTTGAGTGCGTCATACTCGTCTTCTGAGGGCTCACCTCCACCTTCGTCGTCATTTAAGTTCTGTAACGAAACATTTCACATTTAAGTAACATTTAACACTTCAGTCAGCATCATCATAAATTGACCAAAGACAGTCTCAACACCTGGATAACCCCAACCCATTTCCCCTTACTGACAATGGCACACATAGACATATGATGGAACGTCTCCAGCATCATATATTGGCTAGATTGTGATCAAACCAGAAATTTATGCCAACACTTTATACTCTGGAGACAACATACTTCTACTTATAGCAGATATGCTATTTTACTATATATCGGGTACTCACAGTTAGCCATGTGCGTCGTGATACGGAACAGTAAATAGAAAAACTAACTAGACATAGTGTAGATACATTAATATATTACCAGCATTTGTCGACAGTTTCCCCCACCACCGCAGTTTAGCCCTGACCGCAAGCCTTGCAATTGGATCGAAATATCGGCAATTCAAAAAGCATTAGGCATGAGTACCCATTATTTAATAAAACATAAATTCCACATTCCAATTTGTTTAAAACTGTTTGTAAACTAAACTAACGTAATATAGTAAACCACTTATAGTATAGTCGTGACAATAGTACTTATGTATGCCTCCATTTCCTACCTGTTTCCACTATCCTCCTAAGACATCCTAGCGGGAATTAAATACTGTTGTGATCTGATTTGAATAGTTGACAATGGAGAAGGAGTATATCCTAAGGCTTTATCTTTCGTAGCAACATTTGTAACCAATCTCAAATGGGATTAATCCTATACAGATTTACTACACTAAACTATCCAGGTCAGGGACCAATTACTGCAAGAGAACTGCAAGTTCCTTTGTTATAAATGGTTTTGTCTTTGTCTGCTGCAAGATAAAATTGTATGACATTTTATAGATAGTATTAATTTTTATTAATGATGTAAGTAATATAATAATAAATGATATGAGAATTATTATGAATTCAATGAGAAATAATGAGAATGAGAATGATTAAATTGATTTCAAATAATTTAGTATTTTATCATAACCAAATGCTAAAATAATTACACACATTCTAAGGTCACGTTTTCTCTTTTATTAAAACTATTTTAGACAATGTTGATCATCCTTCATGAAGATGTGATATGACCTTTATTGAAAAAGTTCACTGACATCTAAGCGAGTATGTTTTTAATGCAGTGTGGCAATTAATTAGGAAAACCAAGTCACAGATTATCTTAATAAATATCCTTAAAATTTTGACTGCAGTACTTATATATTGGATAGGGTCAGCATTGCGGGAGGCAGTACTAAACTGGAGCTTATTTCTTTAGACAGAAAATACGCTGACAATTTACACAAATATTGTATCTTTCAGCATCTGTGTAACATCTACGAATAAACAAACGTAATGACCGCCCCCATTCTTGTAACGCCAATGTTAAAACAACACTTTTGTTCACTGCTAATCCATACAAATTTGTCTGTACAACATAAGTGTGTACGAGCCGGAAGTGCATTACACAGCAGTGTTCCAAGACAGGAAAAGTGTTCATTTGGATATAGAATTTGACACCGGTTTGCAAAGTAACCTATGATTTAAGATTTTGATTAATCATCATTATCATTAATTATTAACATTTAAGTTTAATATAAGCACATCCTCAATTATAAATATGAACTCTGTACATGCCAATAATTGGCATACATACCAGTGTATAGTTTGTTTAAATATAAAAAGGTTTATGTGTGTTACAGTCGTGGGGTTTTGCACAATGAAACGCCGAGATAATTTTGACACATTTAGTATATTTAACGGACAGAGTAACATCCTGCCTCCTGCTTGTATCTCAAATGCCCTTTAATAATCTGCTGTCCTCTTTAAATAGGTTTATCATTGAGAGTCAAATATCAACTAATTACATTTAAAATTGGTAAATTAATACAAAAGTAAATATCAATGCTAATTAATAATGTACAGATCAACTACAATATGCCATATCTGTTGAGAACTATTGAATAGTTTGTAACATGTGAAAGATCTATATGTGATACTGTTGGTGTTTTAACAAATAAATGAATTTATTTAATGAGTTTGAATGGTGCAGAAGTCAATTTATGGAATTGGATATTATGTTTTAAACTTATTTTGCTCCCTCAAAGTAGCATATCGAAAAATGCTTTCTTACTGCCATAAATACCTATCTATGAAATTTCTGAATTCTAAGCACATTTATTTCAGCTTTGTGTTGATCTCTGTGTTTATCACACTTAAGTTAATGATAGATTAACAATATACTCAAATAAATATAAGAAGTACGTTAATGTATTTCAATTTTATAAAGAGCATTATAAGTATATTTAATCTAGTCTTACCCTGTCGCTCTGACCTGCTCTGAACAGCAATACTCATTAAGAAACATTGCTTAAAAATAATTTGTCTACAGTATAATAATTTTAGTCATTACTCAGTTTCAATATAGTATAGCATGATAATACACACCCTATAAAATGAGTATATATAAAACAAGAGGTACAGGCTCTGTGTACACAATTCTGGGTAATAAATGAGAAGTTTTTGCATTAAAACAAATAACATTTTAACTTTACATAAGAGCAAAAATATAACAGACAGAAATTCTCTATTTGGGACAATAGTTAAAAAACTACAGAGGGGTTCAATTCCTAAGCAATTAAAGTAATGAATTTAGATTTCTAATTTGTATGTGGGTTTTTGAGTGGGGCTATTTGCTAATGTATAACTGTTTCATTTCATTAGTATATAGATCGAACAACTTTTACAAACTTTACACTATGTCTAACAATGTAAGTAACAGGAAACAACAATTCGTTTATCGGAAACCAGGAGACGAAAGCATATTTCCAAGAAACATTGTTACATCGTGGTTTTAAAAGCACATATGACTAAGTGGTCGCGTATCGACTTTTATAAACAAGTTACTATACGATCTATACTTATGAAATACTTCGTAACTTTGCAAAATAGACAGGTGGTATTTTCAAATATTACCCCCAAGAAAGTGGTTCTAGAAGCTCCAAAGTTACACGCACGCCACAAAGCAGAGTTCCAAACTTAATTGAGCGCAAAATATGTTAAGAGAAAGGGTTAGAATCGACAAAATAACAAAATTATTACGGTGGTACCATTGGCACGCTGGCAGATATGGTGCAGGTAAATAAGAGTTCTAACAGTATATTTAGAGGGTGTGAAGGACTAGATTGCAAGCGAGACTCACCGATAACGAAGTATCGAACCCGAAAAACGAATCTGCCATTGGATTTTCTCATGTATCATGGACAAAATTGACATGACTTGTCACGCTACGATGTTGCAAGAGCACTCGCTGGCGCCATTGTATCATGAATGTCGAATGATGATGGCGGACGACGTTCGGATACGTGTACCGATGAATTAGTAACAATTCAAAATATTTTTTTTGCTAATTGAGAATTTCCACTTACTTTTAATTTCTTATGATTTAGATAAATTTATACAAAATTTATTTTTATTAAAAACTTTAAACGAGATGTTAACATGTTAATATGATTGAAACGATTATTTAAAACGTTTATGAAATGTCCTAAACGTTTTAAATAATCCTTTCACATTCGTTTGACACTTGATTGTCATTATAAAATACCACAATAACAACATATTGATAATGACAAATAGATATGAAGTATAAATTATGACCTAGATAATTGGTTAAATTATTATTTTCCTTAATTATTCTGATGTATGCTCCATAATTGTTAAATTCGTCCTTGTTCTAATTTTAACGACTAAAATTAAAGCTTACCTACCTAACTATATTCATAATTGGAAGCTCATTATTTAGGACCTGTGTACGAAAAAGTTTACATACATTTTGTGAATAAAATAATGTGCAAGTCAGCAAGTCAATAAAAAACTCGATATTTGCCTGCTGTTCGACATTTCATGCCGAAAACACCTGATAGGAAAATGCACTTTAACCAGTATTAAAGGTCATGACTATTGGATACGTAAAAGAAATTAAGGTAAGTAATTTTCTAATCAATATTATTAAATGCTAGTTATACTTATGACTTGTCAGCGTAATTTTTAGACACAGCAAATAGTTATTTCGAAAGAATAACAGCACTGGTTCGTGGTTTCCTGGTACGTGACTCTTACAAACTCCTATCTCAAACTCTTTTATTACTCTTGTTAGTATCACCTTTTTTAATATAGCACGTAATAATGTTAGAGCAAATTTTAGCTATATTAATATCACAATTGTTAATGTAAAGGTATTGTAAGTATTAAATGAAAAAAAACTATAAAATAATCACATTTAAAAAGAAAACGGAAGCATGTACACCTCAAAATTTGACACTCGTTTTAAATGAATAATAAATAAATAAATATATATTTCATTTTTGATTTAAGATACACAAATTAGGTTGTTCATATAAAAACAATTATATTATGTTCTTAGAACAAAACATCTGTTCTGTTTGAGATTGGACGTGGTTGTCCATGGGCTGCAGTGACCACTTAACATCTGTTTCTTACTCTTTCACAATAAAAAAAATCTAATATTATAACCACATTTAATTACAAGATATACATGTACATGTACATTGAAAAGAATATCTTAGATAAGAACACAATTAATCTATGCATTTGGTTAAAACTGTTAACCCTGCTGAGGGACATAGGTTCCCTCTGCGTGTTCTACTGGTTTTACAATGTTGAGTGTTCCGAGGAACTGTTTGACCTGGTGCCTACATCCTCATTCTTCCATTGCACCCCTCAATGAAGGATGAGGTTCCATGCGCATCAATTGGACTTATGTCAGTCCTCCACCAATTCCACTGGTATTGCAAATGTCCATAGGTGACAGTGACCACTTTCCATCAGGCTGAAATATGAAATATATATATATATATATATATGGTATTGGGGAGCCAGTACTTAACATCGATAAAGTTGTGTGTTGCTCGCTTCAAGTTACCAATCCTTGGCCCAAGCCTTCTCATTTTGAGAAGTGAAACGTGCCCAGAAATAGGAAAACTTGGTTGATGATAATGTTAATAAAGAAAAAAAATCATCTATTTACTACTTTTACAATCCAATCCGTTATGTCATTAAAACGTTCCCTGTGGACACAACAAGAAGAGCATCAAGCCACATAATCCACTCTAAAGCATTACTTGTGTTTCGGTTGGAGAGGCGCGGTTGCCGGCTACACTTGGAAGTGAGGTGACCGTCTTAGTCCTCAGGAGTAGCAACATATATATGTTTAAACTCAGACAGGATTCCAGCCGTGTTTGTGGTTGTACGTGGATGTCTATGGGCTACGACTACTTAACATCAGGTGGTTTACATGCTTGTTTGCTACTCTTCTCACATAAAAAAGAAAACAAAAGTTCTCAATACATTTTAAGCTTTTGTTACAGTCGTGGGGTTTTGCACAATGAAACACCGAGATAATTTTTACACGCACTTAGTATATTTAACAGACAGAGTAACGTCCTACCCCTGCTTGTATCTCGAATGCTCTTTAACAATCTGGTACCCCCTTTATATAGTTTTATCACCGAGAGTCAAATATCGACTAATTACATTTAAAATTGCTAGATTAATACAAAAGTAAATAATAATGCTAATTAATAACTATTAATTAATATTAATAATTATAATGTATAGATCAACTACAATATGCCATATCTGTTGTGGGACTATTGAGTAGTAGGTAACACTATACTGTGTAATGTGTTATCAATGAATGATTTAAAAAGTGCCGAGGGTGAGTTTTTCCGCCGGCTTTTCACCCTGGTCAACGTCAGCGAAAGGCGCTCAAAGCTGAGGAACTGATTTTACGTTATAACTTTAAGGTATTAACAGTCTCCCTGCGGCTACAACACTCCTGTGTATTGCGCGGCGCAACGCGCTTGCGGTTGTACACCTGTGTTGTACACCTGTTGTACACCTGTTGTACACCTGTTGTACACCTGTTGTACACCTGTTGTACACCTGTTGTACACCTGTGTTGTACGTAATCTGTATGGATTACGGACGACTATGTTTACGTCAGCGCATCAAGACTGGGCGGACATTACGTCTGTGTATTCGTAGATGATACACAGGTGCTAAAAGTAAAATGTTTTTGTGAATTATCGTCACATTTTCAGTGTAAAGAAATAAGCTCCAGCTTGGTGCCGCAAAGTGTACATTTAAATTTGAACCACTACACTATGACTCAATTTTTTGGGTTAAATATTAAACTCACGCCGTCAGTCAGCGTTTCCTTTGAAAATTTATTAATCTCTTTTAATTTTTGTACTTATATGTATTTTAAATTAAATATTTATATTTATTTAGTTTAAAAATTGTTGAACAACACATTTTTGCTTTTGGAAATAAACCTAAACTATATTAAATTATAAAAACCACAATTTAAAACATAATTATTATAACAAAAAAAAATTTAAATTTGTACTTAAGTTTTAGTTTTTGTGGTCGGATTTTAGTTTAAGTTCTTAGGTTTTGTTTTTAGTAGTAGAATTTTAGTTTTTAGTATTTTTAATTTTAGTAATTGGGTTTAAGATTTATTGACGGGTTTACTTTTACTGTTTTGGTTTAGTAGTTCGCGTTTATTTTTTGCGATCAGTTTTTTTATACTTCAATCTTAGTTTTAGTTTCTAGCACTAAAATTTTGAATTTGGTTGCAAGATTTTTTCTTTATTATTTTGTATTATTAGTCTAGTTCTAGTTTTTTGTAATTATTTATGTAATTTTGTATTTAGTTTTTGAAGCTTATATTTAGTTTTAAGTAGTTGGGTTTTAGTTTCAAATTTGCGTGTAGAACTTAAGTTATATTTTGAGTTTTAGTACTTCGAATTTATTTTTTACGATGGGGTTGTATTTTTTGTTAAATTTTAAGTTCTGTAGTATGTTTTTATTTTCTAGTAGTTAAGTTTTGAATTCTGTACTATCTTTAGTGGTGTAAATTTACTTTTTAGAAATTGAGTTTTAGTTCTAAACGAGCTGGAGTTTTAAGTAGCCGAATTTTGGTTTAAGTAGCCGGATTTTAGTTTAAGTAGTAAGGTTTTAGTTACTGTAGTTGGGTTTGGCTTAAAGGTATTTAGTACCATCTATTTATTTCAGGATCCTAGGTCAATGGCCAAATACATACACATTTACCAAAGCATTAGCGGAGAAGGAATTAAGGGCGCATTCGGGAGATGTTCCCTTAGGAATCTTCCGACCTGCCGTGGGTATGTAATTTTTTTTATGTGAGAAGAAGCAAACGAGCATGCAACCCACCAGATTAAGTAGTCGTAGCTCATAAACATCCAGGTCCAACCACAAACACAACTGAAATCCTATCTGGGCTCGAACGTAGATACGTTGCTACTCCTAAGGACTAAGGTCGTCTCGCTTCAAAGTGTAGCCGGCAACCGCACCTCTCTAACCGAAATACAAGTAATGCTTTATGGCGGATTACGAGAGCGGCGGTGGTACTTATAGTTCTCCCACCTTTAAAAGTCATATTGTTATTCTTTACAATTATGAAAATCTTAAAACTAATTATAATAAAAGCCTAACCTATATAATCTTAAGGGGGAGCCGTGCCCATGCGTCATGGTTCTAATAACACTAGCTGCATTCCCGCGATGAGCAATCGCAATTCTCTGTGCGAGATATGAACCAGCCCTCTTGTCACCGGCAGCTTGATTAACGCGATTATTTTTTAATTTTGTTTTACAGTATCCTCGACTGCCAAAGAACCGTTGAAATGTTGGTTGGACAACATGTATGGTCCCACAGGAGTCGCAGTAGGCAGCGGTAGGTATCTCCCCTTATTCCAACAGCTGGAACAAAAGTTTACTAGCTTAAGCGAGCTTTAGGAGTTTCTTTCGCCGACTCGTCTCCAAAACGAAACACCTTACGAGTCGGTGGTAGTTTATTGACATTCCAAAAGAGTTCTGTAAAGAATCTACTTAAAAAATGATTTTCATTGATTTGAATTAATAAATTCCCCGAGGGGAACAGCGTTACAATAAAAAGACAGGTCCTCGATTGTTCCGTAACCTGAAGGATACAAGGGAACCTAGCTGCACTAGAACTAGACAGAACTAGAACAAATAGAAGGCACTGAACTGATTGGAGTGTTTTTAAAAAGTTAGCCTAACGAAAATGCAATGGGCAATTGTGGGATTTCTACTGAAATCAATCTAAGTATTTTTATTCAAAAGATTCTTTACAGAACTGTTTTTGAACATCAATATACGTCGATTGCTTGTGATGCGTAGCGATAGCGTGGGATAATCTTTCAGTTAACTATTGACTCCATACTCCCTACGATTTTTTTAATTGTAATATGTTAATTAAGTGTAAATACCTTTTAATGAAATTAAAAAAAAATGTTTTTTTTTAATACTTTTTTTATTTACCCGTTTTTGATTGGACTGTTTATAAAAGCTTGTTTTTTAGTTTTTTTTTAATTATTATTTATTTTTCTTTTTATTCATATTATTACTTTGTCATCGGTTCTTGATAACTGTGAAAAGGTTCAAAAAATCCGACATCTTGAAACACGTCAAAATCGTGTTCAAAGTTTCCTTACAAACACTTCCCTGGGCGTACAACACTACTATGTATTGCGCGGCGCAACGCTTGCGGCTCGCACACGCCTGTGTTGTACGTACAAATCTGTATGGATTACGGACGAACACAAGTGCTGTGTTTACGTCGGCGCCACGAGACTGGATGTGGACATTACGTTCGTGTATTCGTGGATGCTACACTGCTAAAAAATACAATATTTCAGTGAATTGTCGGCGCATCTTCAGTCTAGATAAATAAACTTCAGCTTAGTGCCGCCTCCCGCAACGCTGACCCGATCGATACGAGCAACGCAGTCAGTATTAATAAATAAATGGTAAAATTTTATTTTTAAAACAAACTAGATTTAATGTCACATATTAATTTTCGTCTTTTCCTCATCGTGTCCTTTCATTTAATACCCATACTGTGGTAGTGCAAAAAAAACTAGTCCGCCATCTTAGATGATCCGCCATATTAGAACGTCACATAGCCCAGCACGCATTGTCATCCAAAATAGGCGTGCATACCAAAATTCAACTCAATCGGTCAAAGATAACTGATTGAAAATCCAGTTGCAAGACCCGGACAAACATACAAACATTGTAAGTTAAATAAAGACTTGTAAATACCTGTTTTCAGTAACGGGTATACTTCGAACGCTGCAGTGTGACGAGCTGGTGACAGCGGATCTGGTGCCCGTGGACATGGTCGTCAACTGCCTGATGGCAGCTGCTGTCAACGTCCATACGTCTTATGCTAAAAGGTACTTGAATTTTTTTTTGAGAAGAGTAGCATACGAGCATGCAAACCACCTGATGTTAAGTCCATAGACATCCACGTACAAACACAAACACGACCGAAATCCTATCTGCACTCGAACGTAGATACGTTGTTGCTCCTGAGGACTAAGATGGTCGCCTCGCTTCAAAGTATAGCCGGCAACCGCACCTCTCTAACTGAAACACGTAGTACTTTACGACGAATTATGAGGGCGGCAGTGGTACCTCCCCGGTCGAACTATAATTTTCCCACCTTTAAAGTGTATAACGGAAATAACTTAAATTACAATAACTATTCGTAAGTTTCATTGACAATGCTCGTGATTGCTGGTTCATATCTCGCAGAATTGCAATGGCTATACAGCGCGGAAATACGTCCGTGTTCTTGGCACCACGCCGCGTGGTTATGGACTCCTTTCAGATAATTTAGGTCAGGCGATTCAATTTGCAATCGATCGCAATTCTCTGTGCGAGATACGAAACAGCCCTCTTGTCATCAGCGTCAAAACTAAACGATTAACAAATAATGTTAAGGCGCTTTTTAGTATATAACAGATACTCACTACTAACGACTAACAAAGTAACAGACAAACTTATGATTGTTGATATTTCGAACCTACACGGATCGTGGAACCAATTAATTCTTTAATTAATGGGTAATGGTACTTGTTACATAATATGTATGAATTCCGTCATGATTTTTATCATTATTTCCGTTATAAGTTTAAAATCACAGTAACACGTCAGATGGACTGCAGACTCGTTTACTTATTGTAGCAAACGAGCGTGCTGTTCACTTTTGTTACATGATCTCTGCAGCCCATGGACATCTACGTCCAACCTCAAACGGGACAAAATCTGATCGATATCGTTCGATACTACTGAGGACTGATGATTGCCGCTTGTTATAGTAACCGCACCATTAACCGAAACACAAAAACTGTTTTATAGCGGATTATGAGGGCAGAGGTACCTTCCCAGTGGAACCCAGTGGGTAATTCCGATGCTATGCAAATATTACAAGATATTTTTTAGTATTTTTTTTAATTTTTTTTTTATTTTTTTTTTGAGGTGTTAATGGCAAATTTTCTATATTTTCGAAATTTCCTTTGTGGCACGCAATAAAAGCCGTAATTACATTTTTTTTCAGCCCCCAACCCCCAGAACCACCGATATTCAATTACGTCAGCTCAGTAGAAAACAGGATAACGTGGGGAGACTTCATGAAGCTTAATTTGGCAAGAATCGACAGGCATCCCTTCTCTAATGCCGTGTGGTACGTTCAAAATACATATATTTATATGTAAGAAGGGCAGCAAACAAGCATGCAAACCATCTGATGTTAACTCGCAGCCCACAGACATCAACATACAAGCACAAACACGACCGAAATCCTATCTGAGCTCGAACTTAGACACGTTGCTACTCTTGAGCACTAAGATCTGCACCTCTCTAACCGAAACAAATATAATGCTTTACGTCAGAATATGAAGATAGCGGTGGTACCTCCCCGGTCGAACTATACTTCTTCCACCTTTAAAGTATAACGATGTAACGGGAAAGCATCGAGCCCCTGTTATTGGGCGGCATGGACTCTGGTCGTCAACCGATCATCCAAATATCATTTTTTTTATATGAGAAGAGTAGCAAACGAGCATGCAAACCACCTGATGTTAAGTAGTCGCAGCCCATAGACATCC
>DWON01002945.1:0-19209 GCA_018251015.1 Phocides pigmalion okeechobee
TGTTATCCTCAAGATTAGCAACATATCTTGTTGCTAATCTTGAGGACTAAGATAGTCGCCTCGCTTCAAAGTGTAGTTAGCATCCGCATCTCTCCAACCGAAATACAAGTAATGCTTTACGGTGGATTATGAGGGCGGCAGTGGTACCTCCCCGGTCGAACTATAGTTCTTCCATCTTTAAAAAAGGATCCTGAAGCTTTGCGGATAAGTTATTTATATAGCGTAAGAGAGCACTATGAAAGTAATTTGGAAATTCCCTCCCTGAGGAGGTGAAATAGGGGATGAAAGTTTGTATGAAAGCGAATAACGTAGATCACTTCTGCACAAGCAAGATCGCGCTACGAAGCTAGTCAAATAGATCGCTTTGCTTAGACAATTAGCTTCGCAACGAGTGTAGTTTCTTATTAAATTAACATAATATATTATAGTATTGGCGCTATTCTACAAAATATTACGCGACAAAATTATGAAGTCGTTGCTCTTCGCTCCCCGCAGTCACATGCTTGTCACAAGTTAATTGTATCATGTTATATTAACACACATTGGTTTCAAATTTTCGTTATTATCTAGGAAAACGTAAAACGGAAAAGTGAATTTTATTTTTATTAAAGCTTAGACACATTTTGATTAACTTTTTCGTTCGCCGTTTAAATAATATTTCGGTATTTTTAGAAATCATTCATTAAGTGTTGAAGACAGTCAGTTGGCATTAACACCAAACCGGTCAGTGTAAACACAGCGCTGGTGGCGAACGGTCACGTCAAACGAATCTTGTGTAATTTAAAACAAGAGTTAAATAAAATTTTAAAGAATAATAGTGAGTGCATCTTGTACTTTATTTAATTAACAAAATATAAAGTGAAAATGTCGGCTCACCATAAAGTTGATATGGGTGATACGCGCAGTGCAAAACCAGTTGATCTTAATGATATCGAGATGGTGTTCGGAACCCCGAACTTGCCGAAAAATGGAGTCAAGCCTGATGTTCACTTCATAGATAATGAAAAGAAGCACACAACAGATACGGTAATTAATTGTTTTTACTTCATTTAGGTTTCAACTCAGATAATACTAACAAACTTTGTAACATATTTTCGGGATAGAGAATTCCTTATGTGAGTCCTTTATCTCTTCACAAAATGTTATCAAAATCGGTTTAACTTTTCCAAACCGTATACACTTATACTAAAACTATCTTTTTCATTGTTTATATCACACATACCTATGTAGAAAAGGAATACGCCCCATACAAAGAACATTTTTTTATAAATAAAGAAGATTACGTTTGTAAATTAAAAATCTTAAAAATGATTTCATTTTGAAATTAGTGCTTAAAGTGACATCTAGTTCATCTTCTGACATAAATTTAAACGAAATCACGTTGTAAATGAAAAATGTCAAAAACGACATTTAGTGCTTAAAAGGGAGATCTAGTTTATTCTAATATTTATTTCAGTACCTAGAACTGAAACAAGGGAATGATTAGCATATTGTAGTATTTTCACACACAAATAATATAGAGTATTTCTCTTTTTGTCTATTCTATCTATGTTTAGTGTTATACAATTGAAAAGATTGTTTACTTGTGGAAGGTGCTAATCTCTGAAACTTCCCTTTAAAATTGATTGAAGATTTGAAGATTTATGGCTGTAACTAAGAAGAGGCTATCTTCTTCAAGGCCCACTTGGCCGGCCGATGAAAGTCACCAACATCATTGAACCGGCTTTGAAGAAGAGTTCTCTTTATATCTTTATTGAAGAGTTTTATTTCATAGCACTCAAGTATATTCCTGAGCTATTCTTTAGGAGGAAGCTTGTTCCACATCATGCACATACGTGGAAGAAATGAACGCGTAGACCGAAAGGTGGAGAACCACCACGAATATTTAATTACATTATCTTACAAACGTTCAATAAACGATATACGATTGAAAATTCATTTACAATTTTAATGAATGCGGTAAAGAATCACTTAACAAATGATATTATTTTTTAATATAGCTATTAAAAAATAATAATAATAAAGATATTTTAACAGTTTCTCTTCTAAGCTAAGAGGTAAAAATATAAAAAATGACATTTTGATGTACGTACTTACTATCATTACTACTATTATACTATCATTATAGTATTAGTACTAATTTTAAAAGTGGGAGAACTATAGTTCGACGGGGGAGGCACCACCGCTGCCCTCATAATACGCCATAAAGCATTTCTTGTTTTTCGGTTGGAGAGGTACGGTTGCCGGCTACACTTTGAAGCGAGGCGACCATCTTATTCCTCAGAAGTAGCAGCGCATCTACGTTCGAGCTCAAATAGGATTTCGGTCGTGTTTTTAGTTGTACTTGGATGTCTATGGGCTGCGACTACTTAACATCAGATAGTTTGCATGCTCATTTGCTACTCTTCTCACATAAAAAATCTGATTTGACCTCTTGTCGTTTTTGTCATGTACTCGTGTTTAGTTAAATTGTGGAGTTTTTTCGCTGCCTCTTCTCCAAAATGTACCTTACGAATCGGTGGTAGTTTATTGACGTTCAAAAAGAGTTCTGTAAAGGATTTTGGATAAAAATATTATGTTTTGATCATTTCTGTTGTCCCTTCTTTGGTTAACTACTAGCACAATTATCTCAAGTGACAACAACGTTTCAAGTTAAGAAATTGTCGACTAGGTTAATAGACCTTGTTATTATTTTTTCACACGTATTCTTATTACGTTCCTTTCTACGTATAGTGTCAGTATGACTAGGCAGGTCATCGGCCTCGTCTATTATATGAATTCAATTTCCAAAACATATTTAGAAGAATTACTTAGGCCATATTATGTTTATGTCTAAGTGTTTGCGGGTGACTTGCATTTTAGGTCACCACATTATTTTACATAATTTGTATCATTGTTATTTCTACGAATAGGAACAATAATCGATGTGGCGCTTAATAAATATGGTTAATATAAATTTACCCAATCTAACGAAAAATATTTCAAAAAAACAAATAAAAGTACCTTGATCGTAATGTAGGAAACCCAGACCCAATGTATCTAAACGTTATCCTTCAGTTTATTTATTTAAAATTATATCATACCATACACCCACTATGCATGTTACAAAGTTAAAAACATTATCTACCAGTCAACCTCCGGATGAAGCAGATAATAACATTATTATAACAAAATGGTTATGTATATTTTTTTACGTTAAAAAGTAGGAAATGTGTAGGCCATCTGATGTTAAAAGGTCTCTGCAGGAAGTAGATAACCTCGTCCAACGTCAAACAGGACTAAATTCTTGATGTATTACTCCTAAGCGTAGCTGGCGACCGCACTTCTCCAACCGAATAACGAGTAATGTTTAACCCGATGTGAGTACGGCTTTACCTTCTCCGATCGAACTGTAGTTTAAGAACCTTCATATTAAATAAAAGCGTAGTTTTACTTAACAAACATTTATACAAAAATGTGTAGGTCAAGTAGGAAATCGTAACTACATGAATCATGTTCATTCTAACTCAATAGTGCTATTAAGAAAAGAAATGACGCAAACTCTATAATATTTTTAGTTTCTATTTTATTTTTATGTAATTATCAATCAATATTTGAGCAATTATCACAAAATAAACTTAATTAAAACCACAAATTAAAAAATCCATCCAGAACACCTTGTGGCATAGTGCCCAGAACGCTGGCAGCGTTTCCGCGTATTTTGTTTTATCATCAAGTAGCAATTTTAATAGTTTTGATCACATTGAGATGTTAACAAATTATTGTTTATTAGCCTCTGTTAATAAAAAAAACCCATATAGATATTATACATAGAGTGGGGGGAGGTCTTTGAGTGCGAATGTCCAACAAATAATAAGAGAGGGAAGTTTATAGGCCCTTACTATCTCTTTCAGTCTTACTTATTCAGAATTTCAGTAAAAATAGCAATTGCTCACTACGCACGCGCAAGATAAGAGAGACAAATAGTTAGTATCATTTGCTTTCTCTTTTTTTAGATGTATAAATTTTAATCTGGCTCCCCTCACTCTATGTATAATATATCTATGGTTTTTTTTATTTAAAAGTATCGAAAGGTACTAATATAATTTACAAATAGATGATATTTTATTGACAATACAGCGCTATATAATGGCACTAATTTGACGTATTAAATTTCAAGTGGGACAAATCGTGCAGAAATTGTTTATTTCAATAATATTTAGGTATTTCCTTATAAATTATTTACTGGGAAACAGCTCCACTTCATCTAGAAAGCGCTATTGGTGCGAGACCGAATTCTTGAATGTATTACAAGAACGATCGCTGAAAATGCTTTATTGTATGAAAATGAATTCCCAGAACTTATTTCAAATCGTTGGATTACTAGACCGCGACCCAACAACAGATTATCATTACCAATTTCCTCTCATACTAACTCGTAAAAAAAATGACACACGAAATATGAAATTCTTTTTTTATTTTGTAAGAACAAAAAACGAGCGTGCACTTGGTATTAAATGGTTTGTACAGCCCATGGTCACCCACGTCCAACTATAAACAGGACTAAAGTCCTGTCTGCCTTCCTGTGTTGCTACTTCTGAGAACTGAGATGGTCGCTTCGCTCGTGTAGTTAGTAAACTGCACTTTCCCAACTGAAACACAAAAATTACTTTATGGCAGATTATTGCGGCGGCAGTGTTATCTACTTGATCTAACTGTTGTTGTGTTATCTTGTAAACAGCCATAGCACAACCACAGACACGACTGAAGTCCTATCTGAACATGAACGTAGGTACGTTGCTACTCCTGAGGACGAAGACTTGGTCGTCTCGCTTTAAAGTATAGAAACAAGTAATGCATAATGATGGATTATGACGGCGATGAGTGGTACCTTCCCAGAAACTATAGTTCTCCCACCTTTAAAAATGATAAAAGTATTTCCACAAAAAATACGTATTTATAAATCTCATGTGAGATTATTGTTGGACCCCTCCAATTCTCTCTCAATATGTCATGTTAGCTCGATTCCCCAATCGAGCTAACATGCCATATTGCTAGGGGGAAAGGGCATGTTGGATACATACGTACAAAGGGAATGTTATTTGTCTTGGGAGTTTAGAACGGGATACAATTCGATCTAAATCTCACCCAATCTCACTTAGGGTCATGGCAAATTACACACTTTTTCCGGAAAAACAGTGAGAGAATTGGGTCATATGAAGTAAAACATGTTTTTCCATTAAAATATTTCTAATGATTAAGTTTAACTATGAAAAATGTTCATTATATGATTCAATTACAAAAAGGTATATACGGTACCTAATTCGTTATAGGCAGGCCTTTTTGGCACTTCTGTTTTGGGGGCACGCTAATTCTCGAAAGTTGTAAGTCTATAATTTTTTGTACCCCCTTTCCACCTCTAACCACTTTGTTTTGAGGAAAAAATAGAGGTAACGTATTTGTTTATTGTTCTTCTTTGCCATCCATTTCAAAAACCAAACATTTTTGCAAAGGTTACCAAAATTTGTTTTCTTTTATTTTTTGATTACTCCAATTTTTCCGTCTTTGTAGTAATTTTTGGATATATTCGAAATATCGTTTGAGGGCAATGCGTGCCCCCACGTGTTTCCCCCAAAAATGCTGATTATAGCTAATAATGAATTGCATTTAAAGCATATCATGTTTTTACCTCATTATGTACGTATATGTACGTACGTCAGTGCTACATTGTTTACGGAAAAATCAGTCATAGACACACACGTTAAGAAATATTATGAACAAGGTAATGAAAGAAACTCATTTCCTTGTTCGTATCGTAGCATTTGTCATGACATATTCCTGAAATTAAGATGTTATGTTTCGTTTAGGCACGTTAGGAAAATTATTAAATTGAACTTGAAAACGAGTATGAAGTGTATCGGGTAAGGGATGAGATGGATCATGGATGGATGGTTCATGGATATCGCAAATCTAAACCATATAAAAATGAAGTCGATTACAGATGCAATGCTACTTTTAAAGTTTAAAGTGGTCGCTTAATAAAAATAATAAAATTGTAACTGATCGCTGCCTGTATATTATATAAGATAAACTACTATTGGGAGTCTTTATTAACGATATAGAACTCAAAATAATAGTTGTTGAAATTTTTGTCCGCATCTACTTTTTTCTATGAGGTTGTACGCACTAATCTCAAAAACGGCTTTTCCAATTTCAGTGCACTTTTTATTGTATTGCATTGTATTCATTAATGTATTGCAGTTAGTTTCACTTAACAATTGGTGTCCGTTTTATTTCAATCGGTCAATAAATAAACAAGTTATGCCAAGATAAAAGCTACGGCGGTGAATGCAGAGAACATTTTGCAGTTAGAAAATCTGGAAATACCCGAAAGTTCAAACATGAACTAAGTCATAGACACCAACTAATATGTAAATAAGTCGGAAAATCCATATCAAATATTTTTTTATTATAACGTATTTACATATGCTTAACGAATGTCAAAAATACAATATAAATTATCGACTTTCAGCGCCCTGTAGGCTAAGGTTGACCGGGAGAAAAGTCGGCGGAAAACCGCAACCATATCTTTTCAACTTAGCGCTACAGTAACTAAATGATAATACTTTACAAATATGTGTAATAATGGTACCTTTCCGGTCACAACATACATGGAAGGTTGGAAAAGAAACAATAAAAAAAAAAAGTATGAATGCAGATTCTTAAACTTAATTATCATTTGCATTCATGTATATTATTTAAATTTTATGACATTTTGTAGGAAGTGATTTATTTTGAAATATTGTCTACACAGACGATTACTACAAAAATAGCCATACATCTCATGAATTATGAATATTATTATTTATCCAAACATTATTAAAATATCATTACCATAAATGACTTCTCCTTTACTAAATTAACTTGGTACAGGCGCAAAATGGATTTTCCATATTAAATTTTTTATCAATACAAAGAGTCTGCGAGTCTGTTCTACAAACCCATGACACATCCAAATTGCGATTCATACTTAATTAAGCTGTATTTATTCGACAATGCACCTTCTTTATGTGAGAAGAGTAGCAAACGAGCATGCAAACCACCTGATGTTAGGTAGTCGCAGCCGATAGACATGCAAGTAGGCATGTTCGTTTGCTACTCTTCTCACATAACAAAAAGTATAAATAATATAATAAAATTTTGTGTGTGCCGTGGGTTACTCACGATTAATCAGTTGCATGGCTCGTGGTAACAGTCGATATCTTAACTATCACTGTTTTTTGCAACAAGCGTTGCATATTAACGACAATCGTAAGTCTAAGTAATGATGACATGATTTCTCCAAAATGAAACACCTTACGAGTCGGTGATAGTTTATTGACGTTAAAAAAAAGTTCTGTAAAAAATGTACTTTGAATAAAAATATTTTGATATTGATTTTCGGTTTAAAACAATATTGAGACATATATTGTATCTTCAGGACAAATGTGACCTTTCGAAATTTTTAAGATATGGCATTTGATTTTAGATCGATATTTTTATACAATTTACAAGATATAAAAAAATGTATTAACTGAGTATAAGTTTCCAAAAGTTCATCTGAATACGTGGTCTCTTATTAAAAATATATGAAAAGGAATCTTTATTTTACATTTTTCATCAACATATTTTGAGATACATAGATGATTTTCTTTTTTTAGCATTCTGAAGGTGCGATATCACGAAGTTGAATTATGATCACGAACTTCAACTTGTAATGGCGTAACATCCTATCATACAGTGGTTAAGTTCAATGATATGAACGCTTCATACTTGAAGGCCGTTCAGTGTTATGTTAAAGAGTTGAGTCAACACGTGGGAGGGGCCGATGACCCCATCTCGCGCGTTTGCGAACGAAATTTTTTGACTTCGCTTAATCACTCCAATTATCTAATGAAGGATTTTGTTGATTGTAATGTTAATTACGACGATTACTATCGTCTTCTGTAAATACCGCGTTAGACAAAATTGGAGCAAACTTTGTAGCGAAGTCAATATCGTAATAAGTAAGTATTAAAGGTGGGAGAACTATAGTTCGACCGGGGAGGTTTTCCGGTTGGAGTGGTGCGGTTGTCGGCTACACTTTGAAGCGAGGCGACTATCTTAGTCCTTAGGAGTAGCAACGCATCTGTGTTTGAGCTCAGGTAGGATATCAGACATTTGTGATAGTACATGGATGTCTATGGGCTGCGACTACTTGCCATCTGGTGGTTTCCATGCTCGTTTGCTACTCTAATTATAAAAAAAGTATTAATTTAATGAACCTAAAAATTTTATCACAGCACCCGGTATTTATAGACATTGCATAATTATATTATATTATGTTGTAATTTATCTCTGGTCTTTAGGTATTATTATAGTTAAAATAACCACCTTTTCAAGTATACCATTTTGCTATTTGGGAAAAAATGGCAAATCAACAAATTATTATTAATACTGATCGTTAACAAAAGGTTACAATCCTTTATATAAAAGGATTGTAATCTTATATTTAGTTTGTAAGTTACTTTTATACAAGTGTTAATAATAAATCTGTCAAGAAGCTTGTTAGTTATCTTGTTAGTTAGCTTGTCAAATTGAGACTATATAGAATAAATTAAGGGTGCTTAACCAAAAAAAAATGTCATGATAAAAATAAATCACAAAACCCCTTTTTTCTACAGATATGCATATATGGATAATGGAAATTTTGATATATGAAACATTTTCAAATATGTTATTTGACTACGGAACCGTTTATTGGTATCATCTAACAGGCAACAGATTTTTTTTATTGTTGGCATTTTGCCATTGCAATTGCCAATTTTATTTTTATAGACCGCCACTGCCCACATATCTAGGTGTGGCAGATGCAAAAAACTGTGCAATTTAAAATTTTCATTGGATTTTCCTGTTAATTTGCATGAGTATTTATAAATATACAATATAAGCTCGTGATGTCGCACGCGTAAATTTTGAGGAAAATGAAAATGTATCGACGTAAATAAAACGTGAAAAATTGTATCTTAGGTGTTATTTCATTCTGAAGTCTACAAAACAAGGTAAAATAGGTTTCATTTACTTCAATCAAGTAGTTTTTTCGTGTTACGGTAGGTTCGGCATCATATTTACATATGGTTGGTACCTTACCACTGAATCAATGGGGTCGTTTAGTGGATTATATTCCCAACCGCACCTCGCCAACCGAAACACAAGTGGCGGGTTATTAGGGTGGTGATGGTAACACCCTAGTCGAAGTGTAGTTCTGCTACTTTGACTGATTGAAATTACTGGTAATTACGAAGTGAGACTAATGTCTATAGTGAGAAGTTGTGTTGTGTTCGATTGCCGAAGTCAACGGCGTGCGTAATTTTATTCCAAATAAATAACAGGAAACCAGGACAGTAATGTTCTAGTGGAGATAATGTTGTGGTATTTCATGGGTGGGAAGTTTGTTCGAGAGGTTTCCATCATTGTACAATTCTGGGAAGCTGGATTTTCTAGACCACAAAGTTTCTTGTTGTTACTTGTAGCTATGCAACCTGACGTACACTGGAGACATTTAAACATCCAGAACCAGGGCTAAGAAGCGCTTTAAAGGTAGGAGAACTATATTTCAACCGGGAAGGTGTCGCCGCCGCCCTCATAATCCGCCATAAAGCATTACTTATGTTTCGGTTGGAGGGGTGCGATTGCCGGCTACACTTTGAAGCGAGGCGACCATCTTAGTCCTCAAGAGTAGCAATGTATCTACGTTCGGGCTCGGATAGGATTTCAGTGGTGTTTGTGGTTGTATGTGGATATCAATGGGCTGCGACTACTCAACACAGGTGGTTTGCATGCTCATTTGCTACTCATCTCACGTAAAAAAAAAGACAAAAGGTCCTTCAAATACTCAACACGGACAGACATTATAAAAATATGTGCAGTTGACCTTTGTAAAGTAAATAATAGGTATTAAAATAAAATTATCCAAAAACGAATCGACGTAGAAACAGATTTCATTTAGTTTTGTTATATAATTCCTTATGCAGGAATTGAACGAAACGCTCTATTCATCTTTACGGCTTGTTTACGATAATTGCAGTTTCTAACTTTTAATGTGCAATAAATTGTTCAAATAGAGTAATCCGCTTATAACGTAATATATATCTTTATTAAATATTTTAAAACAAAGTTTCCCGTCGCGTCTGTATATCTGTTTGTTTATGATAAACTCAAAAAGTACTGGACGGATTTTCTCAGTTTTCAACAACAGGTACAATGATTCCTGAGGAAGGTTTTGGTGCATTATAGGTTTTTTTTTGTAAAGTGGACCACAATTTAAATAGTTAAAATCAATATAGTAATTCAGTAGTTGGGCGATGGACGTTTCTAATTGTTCATTTTTGCAATTAGGTAATGACTGAATGCATGTAGTAAAGAAAAATAATGTAAGTAAATGTATTACCCGAGCCAACCTGGGTCGGGTCGCTAGTGTGTATATAAAAAAGTAAGGATTACAAACCCACACGTCAACACACAGTCGAGACCGCAGAACCTGGTATTCTGAAATTTTGCAAATAATTTTTTACATAGTGTAACTTAGCGCGAAGAAAGGAGTTTTGGGAATTCCATCTTACTCTACCCGTCACGTCAAATATAGGTAGGTACTTATCATGCATCGCATTATTAGGTCTAGACCAAATTAATCTGCGACAATTTAATGGTTTTAAAGCGCACATCTCGCTAATAATGTCACAGCAGTCACGAACAACTTACGCATCCATTAAATTGTAATTATGTGTTTGCAATTCAAACTGATTGTATTATTATTTGGGTCACATGCACCGCATTTAATTTCCATTATGAAGTCTCACTGCTTGCAATTAACCTTCGCCTCTTTTGTTATCTGTATCATTTAGGACAAATAAAATAGGACTTGTGTACATTCCCACATTAAATTCGCCGTAATTACTAATATTTTGCGCGTCCAATCCATCAGCCTTTACGCGTCTACTGCTAGACATAACCTTTTCCTAGATGGCGTCACTGAGACCGGTTCTGTAACCTCTGCATCCAGGTTACCCGCTATCCTTACTAGGTCGTCGGTCCACCTTGTTGGAGGACGCACCGTGTTCCTTTTGTCCAGATGTGGTCCCCACTCGAAGACCTTTCTGGCCCATCGATAGTTCGTCAGTGCTGGTTACGTTGAACAATTTATGTACTTGTAATAAATTCGGTTCTAGTAGATAAATAATAATTATGAATAATTTTGATATAGTTAAGGTACGGGTGGTATGACACTTGTAGACAGATAAATTGCTGGACTCGAGCAAACCGGACGCAGTTCTGCAAGGACTAATAATGAGTGCGTGTACCTAGTACAGTTTAGGTAACTGTAGTCGAGTCGATAAATGTAAACTAACAGACATATAATTACATGATTAACACCAATTTACTTTAATAGGCAGGTATGAAAGGACAAATTTGAGATTCTAATCTTTGTTATCATTATTTAAGATGATACTCTTAAATTAATTAGTAACAGGTCTAGACGAGATCTAGATTAAAGGAGCAATTGACAAGAATAATTAAGGTCACGTTCCACATGACGGAAAATTATCAAAATCCTTGCGTGTTCGTAAAGAATGCAACCACAATGATAAAAGGCAATTGTAACGTCCTCGTACAACCACGCATTCTCGCGAGAACTTCTGCCGTAGCAACACCAAAGCGGCGATCTGATGCCTCTTGCCATATCCACTTTTAAGAAAAATTCCTATACTACTCGTCTTAACGTTCAATGAAGTCTTTGCCTCTTAATAATTAGAGTCAAGCAATCAAAATTGTTAATCTCGGTTGTCTATATCAAAAGTAAACGCTTTGAAGTCTAAAAGGTCGATGCAAAAACATTTCAATTATTATTTTCGTACCTTTTATACATATTTTCTGTAGCTTTGTACTAGTTTTATACTTTAGTTAAGTTTACGCATCAAGTTTAAGTTACGAAATAATATACATATGTAAAAAAACATTTAGGTATATTATCTCGTATATTTTGTAACAATGATTATAAATGTGTAAATTAGGTGCCTGCTTCCACAAACAATTACAATTGACTGAAATATATAAAATATGATTCTGGAATTTATCATCGTTTATATCTCCGACTATATTGTTAACTACGATATTCAGAGTCCTTTTTATATAAATTGATATAAAAAACCTCCTACAAAATATTTGATAGGTATGTTTTATCTCTAAGTATTATAAAAAAGTCCCTCGTCGCGTCTGTCTATCTGTTCATGTTAAACTCAAAAAGTATTAGACGGATTTTCTCACAGTTTTCAACAACGGGTAGAGCGATTCCTGAGGAAGCATGGTGGTTTTGGTGCATAATAAGTTAAGATTTTTTGTAAATTGAAAGAGAAATTAAATAGTTAAATTCAATATAGTCATTCAGTCGACGTTCGAAATATATGTTTCGAAATATATTGTGTTCGAATTATTAGTTTTTACAACTAAGTAATGACTGGATTCATGTATGAAAGAAAAATAATGTAAGTAAATATAAACTATTACCCGAGCGAACTGGGCCGGGTTGCTAGTGTTTTTTATAAATAAAAGTCCCCAGTATCGTAATATTTGTGTGTATGATGATAGGGACTTTTAATAAACGTTTAGGTCACTTCCGGCCGACTGGTGCATAAAATTATGTGTTGAAAATAATGAATCATTTTAATGGTCCCAATCTTGGGGGAAAACCGACGTGAATTACTCATTAACTTACACTTGCAATCATTGAACTTTGAGGATTTCTTTACTAGGAATTGTAGACTCTTTTAGGGTTTTACTTTTGTATAGTATAGGGTGACTGAAAGGGCCATTGCTGGCATATTTCTGCCTCATAAAAACAATGTTATAGAAGCATAACATTGTTGTATTGTTGCTTGTTGTTGAGAAATAGGTTAAAGTTGAGATAACTATACCTATATCTCAACAACTACAAATTAACAAAAATATTATACAAGCATAACATTTTTATATTGTTCGTAGTTGTTAAGATATAGGTTAAAGTCGGGATAACTAAGTGACAGATATTGTCTCTAACTATTAATAGTTATTTTAAGATAAATGTTCCGCTTAGTAGTGATTACGTTTTTGTTCCGTTCCGACCGAGTGCTAAAAAAATTAAATAATTAGTCCCCATGTTTGATTCATACCGATGGAACAAGAGGGCTGATTCATATCTCGCGCAAATAATTGCGATTGTTATCAAGCGCGTAATTATAGCCAGCATTCTTGGCACCATACCGCAAGGGCACGGACTCTCTTTAGAAGATGGTTTTGGTTAAATTTTATTTCGTCTCATATTTTTGTTTATTGGATTTCAGATTTTTATTTACTCCGTGACCCGATTTTTATTATTCTTTTTTTAAGCCTTATGATTGTAATATGTGTATATTTATATCTTCCAGCACGACAACAAGAATGGCACCGACATTGATGGCGATACAAATTCCGCCCAACCACTCCTCGAGCCGGACAAAGACCCGCCAAAACCACCCTTAGCAGGTAATCAACATCAATACTGACTACTGCCACCCTTTTTTGTGAGTAAAGGAGCAAACGAGCGTGCAAGCCACTTAAATAAGCCTACTCGACAGCAGCCCGTAGACCTAAAGTTGAGATTTGGACCTTGGGTGCTCTGTGAGGAATAATTGATTTTAATGTACTACGTGCTGTGATTTTTTATGTATACAAACACGACTGAAATCCTATCTGAGCTCGAACGTAGATACGTTGCTACTCCTAATGACTAACATGCTCGCCTCGTTTCAAAGTGTAGCCGGCAACCGCACCTCTCCAACCGAAATACAAGTAATGCTTTACGGCGGATTATATAAATAATAAAAATTAAAATTATTTGCGTAATTAATTAACCTAGATATAATACTGAATAAGTACTTCAAAACGAATTATGATTTTAAACTAATATCATCGTGGAATTTATAAATTTTAGTATGTAAAGGGTAATCTGATTAAAGATTTTTTAATTGATGATATGTCGAGCCAGCTGCATAGCTATGAAATTTTATATAAAGGCCTAACCTAAACAATTTAGGCGACCCCTTTCAGCATGGTGCTAAGAATGCTGGCCGCTTTTCCGCGCTGAATAGCCGTCGTAATTAACATATTAAATATGAAAGAAAAAAAGTGATTGAAACTTTTTTTTATTATTTCATCCAACAAAAAAAAAGTTTTGGCCGACAATAAAGTCTAAACGTACTCACATAAAAATGGATAGGTAATTTTGTGATATTTACATTACAAAAAATCTGGAAGTTGATTTGGCAGTTGTTCAAATGCAGTGCGGTGTTGTCATGTTTTTGTGCTACTCATTTTCCATTACGACAAGTAACCATTTTCCTCATTCGTAACAATCTATGATGAATGACAATCTATAACGGTATCCGTTTTCATTTTCCTTATCGCTTCCAGAATTTTGAAATCTTCTGGTTTTTTAGTTTCTTTCTACGTCTCTTCTCCAAAACTGAAATCCTTATGAGTCGATTGATATTCAAAAATAGTTTAGTTAAGAATTTACTTTCAACAAGAAATAGATTTTATTCTTATTTTGATTGCAATTTAACGGTCCATAGTGGTTGTCCGTTCGTAAATTTATTTCTCATAGTCTAAGTCTTCTCGTAATTTATTCGTCCATAATGCATATTCATTAATAATTTAAAGGTTAGATGTTACAAAATTATAAACAAATAAATATTTTTAGTTTTGCAATATTTATATTGTATACATTACGCTTCATAATGATCTGTTAAATGTATTATTTTATTTCATTATGAGCATACGTTTATTAATGATACAATATACAATGTAAAATCAGTACAGCGGCTTTGAGCGCCTGTTGACTGACATTGACTTTGAAAAAATATTTTAATACTTCCATTAAATATTGTGAAAATTCGTGGAAAGAATATTTTTCTAAGAATTTTTGCGACAGTTTATTTTGTAACCTTCCGGTGATATACCAATGTGGTATATGAAGATATATTAATTACTGGTGTGTCAGTTGATTATCATCCATTAAAAAATTCACGTGTATTACCGGAGTTTAGTTATTATAGTTCTATATACAACAATCATATAATTATTAGATGGTAGAATCAATACGGTTCGACCGAAGAAGTACGACCGCCATATCTATTTAATTAACACCCAAGCGATTCTGGTGTTTCGGTAAAAAGGTAAGGTTGCTGGCTCACTTACATAAAGCAAATCATCAGTGATCGACATCTACGGAACTCCTGTTTAGAATAAAACGTGATGTACGAGTATGTACAGATGTGTGGGCGCCTGTAATTACCGTCAGGTGGACAGCATTTTCGTTATAAAAATGAAACTGTCCATTTGTTTATCTGATTGTGTTTCTTTAGCTGAACTGATTGTCACCAGGTCCCGAGATCGACGACCTGGACCACGAGCACCCAGCAGAACCGACGCCGTTCCCTGGCATCGACGATGGACTCTTTGATCCCATTGACAAGGACGTCGGTCTCGACGGAGGTACAATTATTTTATACTAGCTTTTACATGCGGCCTCGACCGCGTTGAAGCCCTTAAATAAATATCAAAGATCATTGCAGGAAGTAATAGCTAAAATAATAAACTAACCTCAATTAACCTAATACCTAACCTCAAAAATCTAAAGTTTTAGTATTGCTTATAAGTAACAGAACAAAATAACATGAAATATATAAAAACTCAAAACAGCTATAGTCAGTAAGATTAATTTGAAGGTTTTGGAGTTGCTATAATTTCAAATTTTTTGACAAATAATCAAGCTGCCAAATAATTTTTTTAATAAAAAGTATCCTATGTCCTTTTTATTATCTCTTAGAATAAATGTATAAAGTTTCAAGATTATCGGTTGAGTAGTTCTAGCGTGATAGCGTAACAAACAAATTTACATTCACATTTATAATATTAGTAAGGATTAACTGTTGTCGGGGATTTTGTTCACTCAGTTAATAATTTTAGGGATTTTCCAGATTTTCTTACAACAAAAAGATCTCATGTACTCACACGTAACTTTTAAAATGACACCACTTTTTATTTTTAAACAGTTTGGAATGAAACAAACAATAAATGTTAAGTAGATTAATTGCAATACATGTGTGACAGCCGCATTGAGATCGGTTAAAGCAATACACAAATGCAGAGACAAACGGACACAAATTCTAACAACTATTGTTTTATACTCTATTGGCTATGTATTAATAAAGGGCCCTAATAATTGTCTTCTTTTATCTTCCATATACATACATATAGTCATGAAGTAAAATTTCATTGTTGAAGTTGTCATAAAATAGAAAAAAATGAGCTCTTTTTTCAAACTGATATAATGGTCTTTTGGGCCCCCGTAAAGTCAGGAGCGATCTCTGATCACAACCTATTTTTCATACTATTTCACTACATTTCCCTCAATCGAACAGTCAACTATAGCCAGTAATGAACGTAAGTAAGTTAAATAGCGTTAGTTTAATGTGTCTATAAATAGATGTGTCTAAAATTATGTTTTCTTAGATATCTTAATTCTTCTAATTGATAAGTGTGTCTATAAATGGCACTAATTAACATCAAGTTGTCTCGGAAATCCAAATAATATGTATATACATAATATCTGCCGTTGTGCGCGTATCGCCCAAAAAGTACTATATAGATTTCTATTGAATTTATTTAGTCTTACATTTAAGATACTATGAACTAGCAAGGTAAGAAATATTTAATTTTATATACTTGGACTATGCCCCCTTTGTATTTAAGGATTTTTCGTAAAAACTTAAAATACATTATTTTCATAATGATAATAATGCTTAATTAATGATCAAGAATTTAGTATGTATTCGTGAAAATATAAAAACTTGTTTTGGAACTGGATGGAACGCAAATGAGTATAATACAAATGATTTTATATGATGATACCGTAAACACATAATACCTCTTCTTTTCCTACGTTGATTGCCCATCATTTTACAGTAATGCTAAAGTACTGCAAAACGCAATTTACTATGTATATTTGCTACTAGCTCTGTTGGTTTTGTTGCGTTAATAAGGCCTCTTTTCATAGTTTTTCTCGCATATCTTATTTGTAGAGGCAGCGATCACTTACAATTTTATTATTTATATAGATAATGAGGTATTTATGTTGAGTTTTGTTTTGAATATTCTGATTTACATCAAAATTTTGGAGAATTTGTAGAAAACTTAACATGTAAAAGAAGATGACGTAGGAAATTCGAAATTTCTGTGGTCCAATATTATTTATTTTAAATGAAAATAATAACAGACTTTTACGTTTATGATTGTTATAGTGTTTATCAAATTATTATGTAAATCATAAATGGTATAAAGTACCTAAAGATACAGTTACTATGATCACGAAAAAGAAACACGAATTAGACATAGTATGAAGTGATATATCTACCACTAAACGTTGGTAACAGTCTCTCCTCCCTGTCGCTATTTAACGGTGACCACGGTTCATGCAACTACTCTTAGTTCGAAGTATCATCAATTAAAAAGCATGAGTAACCGTTATATAGTAGAGTTATGGTTTGAGGTAAACAATGATACATATACAATTTTATAAGGATAATCACTGTTTACAAATAAACACTTTTGAAGCTAAATGTTTTAAACTCTTGTATGTATATAGTAATCCATATAACAATAAATCAATACTATGTATTTCATAAAGAAACAAATTTTAAAACAAGAGTCCTCAAATTTTTCCTTTTGATTAATTTTAGCTATATCATCAGTATTATTATTTTTTATTGTAATTTTAATTTATTTTGTATACCTAAAATAAATAAAAAAGAATAAAATACGAGTAAAAAGGACTACATTGTCAAGTCTGAAATACAAAAAGGTGATTGTTTTAATTTAACCGAAATCTTTATCAATTCGTGGAAAGTTGATTAGAGATGTGAATGTGTAATTTAACAAAATTGATAAAGACAGCATTTTATACCAAGGTTAAGAGTGTATTGCATCGCGACCTTTTTATTATAAAAACAAATTTCAGAGATAAAATGATCGAATGCACTAGATTACTGTTATTATTAAGTTACTATATAATAAACAGAGCAGGCTATCTTCGCGGCTTGTGTAAATAATAAAATATCGATAGAGTTAAGCTACGTCGGAGGCGGTCGATACTATAATTGGATGGGTGACCACTCGCACTTCCTTCGCTTCGAAGGGTAGGTTAACAGCAAATCAGTCGATCCCGGTTATTGTGGATAGTTGGCAGTTGTTAAATATTTCCAAATACTTCGTATTCAGTTTGGAAGCAGATGTTTGAAGAATGGCAAACGACCGCAGAGGCAAATGTAGGTAACATTTCTACTTTTTGAATAGAATTATATAGTTATTTATACTTTTTTTTTTTAATTAAATCACCTATTGTTTTTTGACAATTAATGTTCATTTATTTTTAATTCTCTGTTATTAAGGAAAATGCGACTTGAGTTTTCCTACATATGAATCATAGCTATGGTTTTTCAAATTTGATTGTAATCTCGTTAGAATACTTAATTACTTTGTTATTATGTACTTTATATAGTGTGATTCGTTTATGGAAATCACAATGAATGGAAATAACAGTAATATTACTGTTAAATTTAATATATCTAGTAATTAATTAGATCTTTTTTACGTAATATTTACTTTTAACTTTATGTATTGGAATATTTTGACGATGTTTCACGTTAGTCCAGGCACGCATCTGTGGCTAACTTCAAGTAGAAGTCCAGTCTTATTGGGGTTGATTGCAGATGCCCATGGGCAGCAGTGCTAATATTATAATATTTGTGAGAATTGCTGTCGCATCTTCAGTCTAGAGAAAAAAACTCCTCCAGTTTAGTCCGTCTCCCGCAATCGTCACTCGTTGTTATATACGTTGTCATATGAAAGTGTTATCAGAAAGAACGTGAGAAATACTTACTACAGTCACATCAATTTCTAGCATGATACAATTATTTGATGATAAGATGTGGTTACCGATTACTTTCATATGATACTTTGAAAGGTGGTAGAGCTGTTACAGCTCGCCCGGGGCGGCACCACCGCCATCCCCATAACCCGCCGTAAAGCGACATGTTCTTCATGTATTGTGTTCCGGTTGGGGATGTGTGGTTGCCGGAT
>DWON01002946.1:0-19208 GCA_018251015.1 Phocides pigmalion okeechobee
CCTCCCCAACCGGAACACAATACATGAAGAACATGTTGCTTTATGGCGGGTTATGAGGGTGGCGGAGGTGACACCCCGAGCGAGCTGTAACAGCTCTACCACCTTTCAAATATATTTATAGGTATACAGAAATAAATTTGTATTTATACAGGAAGTTTTACTTTTCCCTGCAATGAAACCTGATGACCCTAACAAGCACACTACAGAGGAGGATACCACCCAAGAAGCAACTTCTAAGGCTAATGGAGTATAGTCCAAGTCCACTTGACTAATTTCATGAGTTTGCTGTGTGAAAATTTTGTACAATGAATATTACTAACCTTATTGTTCTTAAATAAATTATTATGTTATCACAGTTATGGTGTATCATTGAAACTCATACCTTAAATAATATATCAGACTTTATTAAAAGTATACAAAGGTAATGACTTAAATATCCCGCCTATAACCATAATGCATTCTACATATAACAATTGGTTGTAGATTATAGAGATGGTTGAACATTAGAATACTTCAAATAGCTCTCTGCAGCCAGCGTAATTATACCTATGACATAAATATCAATCTAAGTATTCAGATACATAAATAAGCGGCATTATAATACCCAAGGCTATATAACAAATACATTTGCTTTTTCCATAACATAAAATTATTATCATTAAAATTTATAGTTTTATGTTAATGTATTACCTTATGAGAAATATTCGTTAATATGTGTAACTTTTATTATATAAAAAATGCTTGCATTGCACTGATAATTGTATAGTTTAATATAAAACAATAATGCAGCACAAATAGTGCTGATAACCCCAGGACCACAGGAAAAATGACAATCTCTGTGGATAATGTCTATAAAAACTTTAGTATACACAAATACAGCAATATACGGAATATTGTAGAACTGAGCAAGCATACAAGCACCCTTTGAACACAAATTAAATACAATATTCACAGCAGTATATTGATTTTGGTGGTCATTACTTTACACTGCAGCGCTCATATATCAGATCAGGTCAGCATTGTGGAAGATGGCACTAAACTGGAGCATATTTCTCTAGACTGAAAATGTGCAGACAATTATCTGAAATATTGCATTTTTTTTAGTTCTGTGCGTGTCCTCTACGAGTACATTGACCTAAAGTCCATCCTTAGTCTTGTTGTGCCGCCATAAACACAGCACTTTTGTTTGCCCGAAATGCACACAGATTCGTACATACAACACAGGTGTACAAGCTCCAAGTGCATTGCACTGAATACTACATAGCGGTATTGTACACCGCAGGGAAAGTGTTAACATTAGTAAGCCCGTAATTAAAGCAGTGTCACCCAATCAATTAGCAATAAAGTGATCATTATCAACATTTCATTGTACCACTGCTGGGCACAAATTTCCCCTTAGAATGAGACAGTATAGACCAAAGTCCAACATGGCACCCAAGAGAGTATTACCAGGTTTCTCACAACTTTAACAATTCTCAAAAAATTCTAATATGAACTCAAAGCACTAGACTCCAATAATATGGGAATTGATTGCCTTGGATTTAAAAATACTTTTATAAACCTTATTGTTTTGAGTGGAAGCAATGAATCTTATTTACAAATGGAAGCAATGTAACCTAGATACAATATATAATGCTTCTATATACATATGACTTTTATTGAAACAGCCAAACAAAACGACAGCAAGAGAAAAAAAGGGTTGGATGATGGTGCTCCATGTTGCCCAGAGTTGCTGTTTGTTGAGTCAAACAATAGCTCCCACTTTTATAGAGTAATTTGTCTGTGTGCTTATCGTTTGTCACTAATCTATAGGTGTTGATTCTAAGGGTCTTCATTTTCTCGTAGTGGCTCTGTAGAGTTGAAATGTTCTCCTAAGCTGTACATGTGTCTGTGATAAGTTATTATTAAGGGTGGTCCTTCAAACTCCATTCCTTGTTCTATAGAATCAGGTCCAGTTGCTTGTATAACACTAATGGGACATGACAAATAGTTAGACAGTGCTCTGATTTCTAATTGGCCTCCCCATGCCTTTGTATTTGCTATTTTTTCACAATACTCTTCAAATTCATTATCAGTTAACATGTCGTCAGTAAGAGGATTAGTCAAAAAAGGAATAAAATCATCTTTATTGCCTCTAATGTATCTAGCAACATTAGTCCTCAATTCATCTATTGTGATTGATTTTTCCCTCAATGTTGCCAGCTGGTGAGCTATAGCATTGTACAAGCAATCACCATCTGATGGGATATTGTACATTTGTAGTTCTTTTTGTTTAAGTTTTGCATTTATCGCTTGTAGTTCTATATGCCTTGGGCCCAGCAGGTTCTGTTTATCTTGTAACTTTATAAGTGCCTCCCTGTCTTTCTCCTGCTGTTGCTTCTTATCTCTACGTTTCTGAGCTTTAGAGACTTTTGTCACAATCCTGTTGACGTCTTGTTCAACTTCCTGTTCAGGTATTATTAAAACATTTTTATCTCCCTCAGTTGACTCTATTTCTCTTTTATGCTTTTCCTCCTGTTCTAATTCTAACCTCATAATTTCTGCAGTCAACTCTTTCCTTTTGGTTTTATCATTTTTTGCAGCCTTCTTCAAAGCTTGAATCTGAGCTTGAAGTTCCTTTTTCTCTTTTCTATGTTTACTTTCCAAATCAATACAGTCACCAAAATCTTCTGCCATTATAAATGGAAATAATTACAATTTGTGTGAAGTAGTAAGTTAATTATTAAGAATTATAAGTTAATTAGTTTTTTTTTTTCAAGGTATATCACACGAGGTTGTACATGTTAAATACAATGCTAAGTATTTTAAGGAATCGTTCCTAGATATATTTCTATTTATATATCGTTACATTGAACTTAATATTTACAATATACTATATACACAACTGAATTATTGAACAGCTTTTGTACATTTATAAATATCATTTAGGTAAGAACACCGTAACCACATTATACAATTTGTATTAGTGTGGTAGTTTGCTTTAGTTTTAATGAAATTGTAAAATATTATTGGAGCGATACACGTGGTTGACATTTCATTCATAAGCCTATGTATCAATATGAACTATCACATTTATTTTTGAAGTTTCCAATTTTATAAGAACTATACCTAGTACCAACAACAGATAGTAATTTACAATTGTGACATTGACATTTAAATATTTTTTAAATGTGATTTGCTTATACCATACACTTAATAAGCTTACTTGTGTCAAAGACGATAAAAGGATGTGGTACGATGAGTTAGAACAAAAAACGATTTTGAAGCCGTTCTTCATAAAAATAAAGTTTGTCTACACGTTTAGCCAAAGAATTAAGCAATAAGCAAAGTAATGATATGTATGAGAAACAAATAACATAATATATAGCTGCAGATAAAAATTTAATGAACCTTTATTTACAAACTTTAAAGACTAGACGTAATTAGATTCCATCTACCATATCCACATGATAATACAAATCAACATATGTTTCATAATAAACAAACTTCATCATTTCTAGATTTTACTTGAAAGCAATTACGAAAGAAAAAATATCCGTAAGACTTAAATGTGAGACTATGTCGAGAATCTGTTAAAAGAAACATAAAAAAATATTTAAATATGATTGTTCATTCCCGGGGGCAATAATCAATTGTTTAAAAATGTTAAGTATTTCAAAGATTGCATTAAAATATGCATAATGTATTAAAATTGTATTAATTACTAAGTACATTGTATTACAGTCCATTCTCATATCATTATTTATTTTATTAATCATAACGTAATGGTATTTCAAACTCATTATGAAATAAATTTCAAAGAAATAACCATCTGAACCATACCAGACTCCATTTTATAACAATAGTCCTATTAGGAATACAGACCAATTAATCGATAATTGATTTTCGTACAAAGATACAATTTTGTTTTGGTCACGCGTTATTATAAAGAATGTTGGTCTATTACAATTGTATATTTATTTTATGGTATTATAAAAAGTATGGCTTATCTTCGTACAGACTTTTTTTTTAAGTTATATTTTTAAAATTACATATTGCTATCTAAAAGTGCTACATATACAGTTTATAACAGGTACAGGCCAATGATACCTGATTAGGCATTAAAATATCGTATCTTGAAATTATCTATACTTCGTTTATGGTAATAGGTATTTTTTACAATATGAACCTCGACGTATCATTGCAACTCGATGCAACGCTTCACGCAACATAAGTAGATTAACTATAAAACTACCTGCTATCTAGATAATAAAAATGTAATATTATATTACTCTTTAATCTGTGCACATATCTATCTGTCAAATAGGAAGATCAAGCAAAAGCCATTTTTTATTTGAATTGATATGCTACAGAAGAAATTAAGACTTGTATCTGAAATCAAATCAAAGTGATATTTTGATTATAATTTTATGGTATATATAGATATTTCATAAATATGAATCCGTGTTCAGTGGCAGCTCCTCAACAAGACATTGAGGGTGACGGAAGATGGAATAGCATTGTAAGTTTTGAGTGTTTTAATAAAGATTAAATTATACCAACGTGGATATTTCAGCTTACTTACTTAGTGTAATTAAAATCATTAAAGCTGCTTAAAGTTGATTGCATTATTGTTTGTGTATTTATATGGAATGTATTGAAGTTATTATTTCGTGGTCATTTACCTTGTTAAATATTTCAGCATAACCGATTCCTCTCAGACGCGAAAGGTAAAGATGCGGACGTGATATTTATAGGAGATTCTGTGTTGCAAGCATTAGAACACACGGAGGTTTGGAACCAGTGGTTTGCTCCTCTTCACTGCCTTAATTTTAGCATACACAGGGATCAAACACAAAATGTACTTTGGAGGATTCAAAATGGAGTGCTAGATCATGTTGATCCTAAGGTACTTTCAATTGTTACATTAAATGTATATATTTTCATTATTATTATATTTATTTGTAAAGAAAATGTATTTAAATACCTAAACAAATATAACTTATTATTGTGGCTATGATTTATGTAATTATGGAAACAAGTTTTTTATGTCCACACTTTGACTTATTACACTTATATATAAGATTACTTTGATTTAAGAAAGCTTTCAAACTGCTCCCACCTTTGATAAATTATTGTTTCATGCTATTATTAAATATATATATATGTGTGTGTATATATATATTTTATAAATATGTAGAAATAATAGTTGTTAAATCTGTCTAATTAATTGATCTTTTTAAGGATTATATGTATAATTATTGGCAGGTAATAGTCCTTCATGTGGGGACAAATAATGTTGAGCATACAGCAGAGCAGGTTTGCGAAGGAATTTTAGAAATTATTAGAACAATCAGAGAAAAGCATCCGAGCGTCTATATAGTGTTACCTGTGAGTAATCTTGACCTGTTTATTATTATAAAAATGGAGATAATAACATTTTAACACCGGTCCTAGATCACAAAAGTAAAGTTTCAAAAAAAAAGACTAAAAAGATACTTGAATTAAATAAAAGCACTTAAAAAAAATAGTGTGAAAAAAAAATGTATTGACAAATGTGTATCCTGGAGTATCATCATTTTTTCATTTTGATTGCAAGCCTGTTCTCAGTAATGGAACAATGAGAGGTTGGTCATGTCTTTAAAAGGTTGATGTCTAGTCTAGAGACATGCAATCAAATGGTTACAAGGGCAATGTGAAATATTATCCAATAAATTTTTATTCAATACAGAGAAATAGTATTAATAAATATTTAACATCTGTTATACATAAGAAAAGGTAGAGACAAATTTAGAGGAAATTATTAATTTTTCTGATAATTAAAAATGTGAAAAAATTTATAATAGATAATATGATGTGAAAGTGATTGAATAGTGTATTATATGTTTTGTGATGTATGTTTAATCAATTTTAATGCTTATAATATGATAACAACAAATAAATATTAATTAAATAAGTTCAGTAAAAGTATGCAATAAGTTAATACATATTTTCCAGAGTCTTCTACCTCGTGGCCAGCATCCTAATTCACTAAGAGATAAGAATGCCAAAATCAATCAGCTGTTACGGGAGAAAGTTGTTCACATGAACAAGGTTGAAATGGTATCCATAGATAAAGGACTCATTCAAAATGACGGAACCATCAGCCATCATGACCTACATGACTATCTTATTCCAACTAATGCTGCTTGTCGTAAGGCTTTTGAGCCTATTTATGATCTCTTGCAACAGATTTTATCAGAAGGTGAGCCTGAGAAAGACTTGACTCCTTCAGAATAGTCATGGATGGAAAACAGATGGCTTTCATTGTGCAGCAAGCTCATTGTGATTAAATAGTAGTACTTACATTTAGCTTTTTTATCTTAGGCTTAAGTATCTAATGTAATATTTTATATGTTTTTTGTTCAACTTTTACATTCCAAATTGAATTTATTTTTAAGCATTGGTTGTGGTGTCGTGGGGCACTTATATTTGTTTATATACCTTATTACAATGTGAGAGTGTGGAAGTGAAAGCATTTACCATTTAATATTATGGGGTACTGCTCCCTAAGTCTCAGATTTTTATTTTTATATGTTATATGTAAACAAACCCATGGAAATGATACTCAGTGCTTAGTATTCGTAGCATTTAAGTATAAACTATAATTTATATTTTATGTCTTAAATTCTTTGAATGTTTAAAAATGAATTGTATCCAGTAAAACATTATTACTACAAATTTGCTCCAAATGTCATCTTACTCAATTCAGTTCCATTGTAAACAATATTTAGTTCTTTATTTACAGTATATTTTTTTCAGTATTGTAACTTTTCTCAAGAAAATAATATGTATGCAGATTTTGATGAGAGCTTTTGTTAAGTTTGCTCTTAGAATACAGGGTTATGTACTTATAATTAACACCTTACTTCGATATCAAATTTCCTCATATTATTTTATAAGGTTAAATTTGGAAAATAATTGTTTCGCATATTAAGTTGTTATTTATTTATATTTTGAGAGATCATTATGACATTAGTTTAAGGGATGTGTATCAGTAATTAATAAAAAAATTGAATGAAATAAATCATTAGTATGATTTTTATAAGAGGGGCTAGTTTTTTTGCTAACATCTAACAATATTGTCAATAATGCTATAAATTCATAATATTTATGCATATGTCCTGCCTAGTTATGTCGAGGCCCTGGCCCTGTTTATGAGCAACTTTAAATGTAACAATATGAAATGCTGTGTGCGTTTATGGGTGGTTATTATATATTGTTATAGAACAGTACTATGAAATTTCGGAAGTGCTGAAGTAAAAACATCCAATTTATTATTTATGACATCTTATGTAACCAAAGACAGTTTTTCACCAAAGTTTAAATTTTTCTTTCTGTTTATGTATGCATGTATCAAATTTTCTGTTGTTTAAAATGATATATTTTTTATAAGATCTTAATTTGTATTTCTTTTTCACTCTTTAGTTTTTTTTATACAATGTCATGAAATATATTAGATATATATTTTCAGTAATTAATATGCATTACATTGTATAAGCTGCAGTACAGTTTGCATCTTGTTTTGTACCTACTAGATATCTTTTATATCTGACTGTTGTGAGGAAGTGTTTAAAAAAATCCATTTCGGGCGCGCATGCTACTCACTCCGCGGTCTGTTTGCATTGCTGATTGGGATTTGTAATTTTTTTTAGTTGTGAACTGCCCGTTAACTTGTAAATGCGCAGCTCGACTATTCAAGTTTGTGTGATTCAATTCTGAATATTCAAACGGGTTCAATGCTACGAACTCTACACTTCCAGTATGAAACCTATCATGTACTAATAATCCATATGTAGTAGTTTCTGTAGTAGGTACCTATCTCAAATGTATCTCTAATTTCATTTCTTATTCCATAATTATCTAAATTTCAAATTGTCAAAACTATGTGCACTATAGAGCAAATATTATTTTGTCCACCAAACCATAATGGAAAATGTATCATTATTATAATATTTAGTTGTAGTTATTTATGTTTTTGGTACTATTATGTACTCAAGTTGCCAAACAATGCTTTGAATCTTGAATGTGATTATTTATTTGCATGAAAATGCTTGAGAGTAAACAGTGCAATTGTTTCTAGAAATTTGTTTTATTTTTTTAACTGACACTAAAATATGAAATAATAAATATTATTAACTATATAACAAACATGTCAATTACTAACAAATGCAAAATGAGCAAGTCTACTACATCAATATTTATTCAATAGCCTTTTGTAATATAAGCTGAATGGTAACATAGGACTGCCTTTCTGTAGTGATTTGTCAAACACATTGAAGTTATTCTTCTGAAGTTTCGTCAAATATAAATCTATAGGAACTGCAGGCAAAAATATCTGGTTGGTTATTTTTGGAACAGCAATGCTTCTGGCCTGTAAAAAAATGTTATATGTTATTTATATTCTGATAAAAGAAAGGCAAATGAGTGACTATTTTCAATATTACCATACATTATTCAGTTTAATTTATTTTAACACTATATAAATACATACAACATACAGTATAGGTAGTACGTAAATAAATATATTCATTTGATTTGAAAATGTAGAACATTATGCATATACGGTTTATATAGATTTTAATAAAATCAGGCTATAAATAGTCATGTCACATAATTAAACAAAAGAGAAGAATTAAACACCTTCTGCAAGTGATTATTTGCTCTGGTGGCCACTTCAAATATAACATTCCTCATATGTTCATTGTCTGTACCTCTTAATACATCCTCTTGACTTAATTTACTATTCATTAGAATATCCATGGGCAAGAAGACTACTTTGTGATAATTTGACACATGGATTGACCTAAAAAAAAAACATAACGCCTCCTTTTAGTAACACTTCCATTGGAATTCAGAAACACATTGCTCTGAATTAATTAATGGTCTTCCATGAATTCATATTAGAGATAGGTCATGGTGAAACAAGCTCTAGAATTCTTCCACTTGTGGGGATGCTCTTAAATGGAACATTAAAAGGGTAGCAGTTAATAATAGCAGTTCATCTGATGTTAATATTTATAAAATTATGTGGAAGTTTTGTTGTATTCCAAGACTATTTGTTGTATTTGAAATTAAGACTCCATTGGGTTGTGCTGTGAGATTACATTGTTCTCCACATTCCTTATACTACCTTCCTAGGTATGGAGAACTACTGTCTCCATATTCATTTTATATCACTGTAGTTTGGTGCTTATTAGATTTTTCTTGAAATTAAGCCAGGCTTCACGTCTATAAATATTATAAAATTTAGCCTCCCATTGTGTCTGTCTGTTCGCAATAAAGTTCTGGATGGATTTTCTCATGGTTTTCAATAACAGTAACAGTGATTGCTGATGAAGGTTTTAGTGCATTATAAGTTAATTTTTTATTTGTAAAGTGGGTGAGAGATTAAATATTCACTGGATGTGCGTATGCGTAGGTTGTTTCACATTTAGAGTTATGTAAAATTAACGCTGATGAAGTCACAGGCACAGCTAGTAAAATATATTCATAGTTTTTTCCCATTATTAATGTTTCTTCAAAAGATTTTTGGTGACCTCTCTTCCAATTTATATCAAAATAAAATAAAAATATATTGTAGCGAATAAATATTGACAACCTTAATATATTGGTAATTCCTTGCGCTTTTCCTAAATGAGATGCAGCATGGTCAGCATGGACATTAGTAACCCCAGCTATAGTGAGAAGTAAATAGTATATAGAGGATACTGTGTTTTCAGCATATATTTCCACATCTTCAAGAGTGCGGAAGAACTTAGATTTTGCTAAACTATTTCTAGATGTAATGAGTCTTTCCAAATGCCTCCGAGGTAGATTGTAAGTATGACACACCTGCAGATAAAAGTTTGATTAGTATTTATATAAGATAAACTAAATATTTTTTATGAAAGACATCAATTATAAAGTTAAGAGTATACATGCAATATTTTAAAGAATATATTAAAATGGCTGATAAGATATGTTTAGTCTTTCAATTAAATTTTATTATAACAAATTAAGTCACCTTATAAAGTTCTTGAGCTACAGGATTGGCTGGTATCTTCCTGAAATCTTGGTCTTTTTTAAATATTGCAGCAAGTGTATCTTGCCAAAACTGTAACCTAAAAGCTGCAGTGTGGGAATCTGTAGTCTGATCTTGGACCCTTGCTATTTCAACATTAAACGCGCGTACAATAAAAGCAGGAGTTCTTATAGCCTTTGTGATAAGGAGAGTAGCTAAATAATTTTCATAGTCATGCTGTCTATCTGTAAACAGAAATATGAACAAAGTACCGCAAAATAAACGCATACAAAAAATAATTACAGCACAAAGCAGTATTTACCTTACTATATTCGCGCAATAATCCACACCGCTAGCAGGAGAATTTTTTAAAGCTACTTTTGAAACGTATCTAGTTATTGGTACGTTTATTTTATAAGCATTTTTAAAAAGTGTGCACATTTTATTATTCCGCATGTTTCTTTAAAAGACTAGACCGATTTTAAAACTTACAAATATACTATTATTTAATGACTATTTAATTCATTACCCAATAAATTTGGGTCTACTTAGAATTCATTTTTTGTACTTTTTACGCATCTATTTGTTTTTTCACTTCAATGAAATTGATATTGAAGTTTGGTGACCTAACTAGTTCGATTTGGGGACGCTAGTACCTATATATAGTTTATGGGTTAGGGTCAATAACTATTTTTTTATCATGACATTACCGTATATCAATTTACATAAAGCTACAGCATGGACATTAAAGTATAAAATTTAGTACAACACGTTTATTTGATTAAAATTATTTCAATGATTTGGTGAATAGTCTAAAGATAATAAACTTAACTAAACTTTGTATCTTTTGATGTAAAATGTTTATTTAAAAATACCTATGTACTTAAGTATAATGTTTACAGGCACCACACTAATAAAATATTTAAATCTCAGAACATACACAACTATTAGAAAAAATACTATATTAAATTATTTTAAAGAAAAGATATGTTTTGAGGACAAATTAAATCAAATCAATTGTACTGTGAAAGAAACAAGCTTGTATTGTAATCTACACTAGTCAGTAGAAAACAAAGGTCACATTTCCCACAAATGACATATGTATTAAATCAAAAGCCACCAAAAGGAATTCAAAGCGGCCAGAATTAGTGGTAAAGCTTTAATATGGCAACATAGTTGTAACTTAAAGTCCAGTCGTTCAGAGAATGCGTTCCTGACATCTATCATTTAGTTATGACCAGTGATACTAGTTTGCCTGGTTTTTAATTTGCATGTCACTTACATTGAAAATTAAAAAAGAGACAGATTCCAGAGAAATATTCTGAAATATTAAAAAAAGTATTAAATATTTCAATAAAATACTTGCGACTACGTGAAATTTAATAAATGTATACAAATTCCGATTCACTTATATGTATAATTAAATTATTATTACCAATTCTGTATCGAATTACAAATGCGCGTTCAGTTTGATTACAACCTTGTTATACAACTTATTTGATTTTTGCATTCATATTATTATTGACTCATATATTTGATCTTCGGTAGGATTCAAATTAATAAACAGAAAAATGTGGTATCACAAATTATAACGACTTTGTTAATTGCATTGCTAATAAGAGATATCATCATTTCATTTAAGTTAAGAATATTAAACTCTAGGCTTTAAGCCATTCTTTTTGGATTTTGTGCCACGTAAAAATTAGTCTCTAGCTGTTCTACGACACCCTATATACATATTAATATATTATATTGTATTAATAGATAGTACTTATCATTTTACTAATTATTTTTTTATCTTTTAATTAAACATGTACCTGTTCACCTAATTATGAGTACTTAAGAACCACTATACAATCATCGTAAAGCTAATCAATTTAACGCAGGCCTTCGTTTATAAAGTTAAGTATGTTAATATCTATGTAAAATTATATACAATGTTAAAAAATTCTTCCATGGCAAGCCTAAAAATCAAAATAAATCGACAGATCGTACGTTATTCCCGTTTTACAGTTAATTTTATTTGATTTGAATGGATCATTGCACTATCATCATTATCATGAATAATCTATTACTGTTTCACTATTGAGCACAGGTCTTCTCAGAATGAAACGTATAAGGCCATAGACGAGCACAATGGCTATAATGTTAGTATTTAACATTTGTTTATCGAATTTGTAATTGAGTGAGATTGGGGAAAAAAATATTTTTTTAAGCGTGAAGTACGGGGAAAAATTGGTAATCTTAATAAATTTTTAAACCATTGAACCTTTACCCCTCTATGACGTAGCAAAAGTTTTACCCGTGCATAATAAATAGGACCTACATGGATGGTTCAAGATTACGTACCTAGGTTCTCGATTTACAAAGTTATGTATAATCTTTCCTTTGAATTGTCTTCTGAATGTGGTATGTATTTGTATGCGGAAACAAATGGTTCGACGTAGTACTTTTTAAAAACACCTGCACAATGGAACTAAGATATTTAGTAACACATACCTCATTTTGATTCAACTCTATAATTTACGTATTTTTAATGTTAGTAGAGTAGCTAACGACCGTGTAGGCCACCTGACTTTTAGTGGTTGCTCCAAATTACGTCTGACATCCAATTTCATATATTATTATTTAACATTCAATCTCAAACAAGGCTGTTCTTCATTTCAGGTTGTATGTAAATGTTGCTATTCCCGATAACTAAAATTGTTGCATTTGCTTGAAAGTGTCTCCGGCAATCAAACTTCTCCAACCTTATGGCGAAATATAAGACCTACCATGCATTAATAAGTACTTATGTTTTGTGTGTCGTGATTATATTTTTTCGTGATTTAAGTTTATCGTGATATTGTATTTTAATTATTTTCTTGTTAAGAATACATTTACTTCATACCATTACACGACTCTTTTAAGGAATGTTAAAAATTTAAATAAATTCACCCAAAAAGGAAATTTGATAAATTTATAATTTAAAGTAAATAATGAATGTTTAATAACAGGAATCAAATAGGTTTATTTAACATATCTGAGAACTGAAACCTATCGTAAAAATAAAAAAAATCGACGAATCGATAATCATCCTTTTTATAAGTCGATTAAAAAAGAGTACACAATCGCCTTTATTGATTTTGAAAGTGACCGGCAAGAGGATATTAAAAAAAAATAAAAGTGGTAGAACCATGGTTCGACCGAGGAGTTACCACGGCTGCCCTCATAATCCATCGTACAGCAATTCTCGTATTTTGGTTGGAGAGATATGGTTGCCGGCTACATTTTCGGAGGCAGTCACAGTGCTTAGGACTAGCAATGCGTCTAAATCCAATATCAACAGCACTTGAGTCCTTCCCGAGGTTCCCGAGGTTAGAAATAAATTTCCATGGACTGCAGAGATTGTTTAACATGGTGGCTTGCATTCACGTTTGCAACGATATAAACATAAAAAACCTCAAATGCAGGGTATCCAAATAGTCATGTAATATTTGCCTTGAACATATTTATGTGACTTTATTTAGCAACTCGCGGATTACCAATTTTGGTCACATATGCACAGATATGCACTATAGACAGAAAACAGTAATTGATTTTCACAATCTTTTCTCAACGTAAATTTTTCTTTGTTGATTTAATTGTTAAAACTTTCTAAATCACAAATGACTGGAGCAAACCATAAATAATGATTTTATTTCGATGTATCACTGTTCAAATGGACATAAATTAAAATTAATTTTATTGATACTTTACGTGATGTCAATCGTTATAGCCATTAAATGAAAAAATAATGTTTTTATTTCAACAAATTATTTTAGAGAAGTAAATTAAAACATTAAAAATTGACACTTTTTAATACCCGAATCGATTTACAGCTGCGAGCTTTGTTGTAGTCCCTAAATAAGAATTACACAATGTTATATATTAATATCCAATTTCAATTGCACAACCGATTTAATTATTGTTGTAGTTTCCATTTTTTCTTGTTTTTATTAGATTTATTTTACGCACGATGACTTTGTATATTTTTGTTTCAGCCCAATATAATGTAAAGATTTTATTTAAATAAGCTAATAGGTATAGAATGACTGGTTAAAGGAAAACAAAAACGTTAACCTAAATATAATTATCTAATTACATAATAGGTGTGATCAGATATGTGAATTTGTCGGGGATAATAATGGTTTCCTTTTTGTCTAGAGTCTGGACATAATAATCGAAAGGTCGTACATTGAACCGGACGTTTGTACCTACTTTGAATGGTCCTTTTATCGCCGCGTTATGGCACCAACATTATAAGTAAAATTGAAATATCAATCACGTAATATTTGAAAATCATTTATAACATTATAGGAATACCACCCCTGATCTATTATTTGCAGAATATACGATATAACATAACATATTAAGGTGTTGACAGCTTGTGTTGTACTAGTACCAGAGGTGAGGACACGCAACGTCAGGGTGCAGACTTGAAACAGGTTTCTAGCTCTGTTACTTTGCCGATACTAGGAACCTGGGGATACATGGGACATACTCCATCTGAGACACTTCGCGCCCATTTTCGACCATCCAAAAGCCCGCCGTTGTCTCGCGAGCCTAAGGTATCCTTCGACCATTAGGAGGAAAAATGCACGCATGGGAAGGCCCGTTGTCGGCTGCATTTAAAAGAGAAGCAACGCTCCTTATCCTTAAAATTTACATCGCATCTATATGTGAGCTTAAATAGCACCGCAGTCCTATTATATCCATCTAATAGTAGTAATATAGTTTTTTTTCTATCTTCTTGATCATCACATAAATTGTTGAAAAATGACATTAGTCATGATAAGGAGACGAGTTTGTGGAAAAGACGGATTAGTTCGTTTTCATGGGCCACGGTAACCACTCGGTTGCAGCAATGTGATTGCCAGCTATACTTGCGAGCGAGACGTCTGTCCGAGCCCTCAGAAATAGTAATGCGTAGACATATGACCTCTGACAAGACTTGAGTCCTGTTGTTGTTGGATATATATGTCCGGTACCATCAACGATCCATTGCCAATTTCTAATACAAAGACAAAGAAAAAAGTAGGAAACACATGAACAATCTTATAGGGTTTCCGTTTGAGGAACGGGTCTTCAAAAAGTGTAATTATGACGCGTCGACGTCATTGACAATATAAAACCGTGCATTCCAATCATTTTTGCAAAACTATCATCAATGTAGTAGATACAGACACAGGTTACAACTTTATAATCTCATATAGATTTTCAAACCAGTTCCACTACGTCAAACGCTACAGTTTCCATACAAAAGTGAGGTGTGTTGTGAGACAGGCTTTATTCTTCATTCAAGTTTCGCCGAAGTTTTGATAACTCCGCAAGTTTTGTGCCCATGTCGCGACGTTCACGAAGCAGCCAGGAGTGGGAGGTGCGCGCATCTACGTTGGCTCGCAATACTAATAACCTGATAAGGAATATAGTGGAAAACCTTCAAGTGGAGCCCAATCCTGACAAGGAATTTATAGCACTTTCCATCGGTAAGACTACGTATCAGGATACTGATAGAAATTTATTGAATCAGTTATAATACAATTGTAATAAGTATTATTAAGCTTTTCACCCATGTTTTTATCAGGAAATGCTTATATTTAAAAGGAAATTTTATATTACAGGTAATAAAAACATAGAATAGTTTAATTATTTATATAAATAATTTAATAAGTGCATATTAAGGGAAACATTAACAGCAAACGAATAGGCAGCCTACAACCTGGGATTTTTTTCTTTTGCAATTGAATTCGTAAGGATTTTTTTAGCTTGAAATTCAATTACTTTGAAAAATATGATAAAAATTAAATTAGATTTTTATAAAATTGTAAGTTCCAAATGTTATACATATATCAAATGTGCTACAGATGCAACCGATATCATTATTTTCAGCAGATATATTTTCATAATTTGAATCTCAATATATAATATGTAAATAAATGACACCTGCTAGACACATTTTTATTTATTTCATTGTGTGGCCAGTCTTTTCGTAGATGTTATACAGTACTTATTTTTGATTTTTTTTACTGACTAAGCTAATTGCAAAATTTGTTAATAATTTATATATTATTATCAATGAAAATATTGTATTTTAATGGGAATGTAGGTATCTTAAGTCCAGTAAATCAATTATATTAAAACACGGACACGAATTTCTTTTCATTATTTTTGCTTTTCATAAGTACGTTGTTTCTGTTAACAGTTATAATATAACGTATTAAGAATAATTTTATGACAATGTAAAATGAATCGTGCAAGATAACTTGAAGGGCATTTACATATAAAATAATTGTGGTAAAAATAAAAAAATGCACTTAAATAAAATGAATGAAAATTTAAACCAAATCTGCCTACCTTTTGTCATGTCACCTATATGTCTCGTATCATGGTTTAAAATATAGTTATATAAGTAGGTGAAATCACAAATTTCGAATGGCAATTAAGTCAAGGTTAACAGGATTGATATTTCGCAATATTTTTCATTAAATACCGGTATGTCATGCGATTTATTCCATAACAACTATATACAAAAATTTGCATAAAATAAAAAAATACAGTTAATTATTTTCATTTGTGATATACTTTTATATATTAATAGATAATATAACGATTGTTTATCAAAAACATTTTGTTGGATTTAAATTCAATTCTATATCGACATGAAAATTGTAGGCCTTGTATTAAACGCATAAAGTTCATATTTGAAGAGGGTCAAAATATATAAAATCTGAACATGTTCGTGCTGTATATTGAAAATTATTATCCCATGTTTTGCTATATTTAAAAAATCATCATTTTTTACTGTATTATTTTAAAGCATTGGTTGTCTTAAACAGTTAGAATTTTGTGGCTTACAGCTTTAACCGTATAACATATTAATATGCTAATTATACACGTATACATAGACACGTGATAAACTGATTGAATCGTTTTTAATCAGGTGATCCTACCACTTTCGGGAATCTCAATCCTCCCGATCATGTGCTACAAGCCGTACGAGAAGCTGTTGAAACTCACACCAGCCGAGGCTATGCACCTGCCAAAGGGCATCTAGAAGCTAGAGAGGCAGTTGCCGAGTACAGCGCTCATCAAGGCGAAATAACGCCTGACGATGTTGTACTATGCAGTGGTTGCTCACACGCCATCGAACTTGTCATCACGGCTCTCGCCGAGTCTGGACAGAATATTCTCGTTCCGAGACCAGGATTCATGATATACAAAACATTAGCCGAAGGGCTTGGAATAGTTATGAAATACTACAACTTGTTGGTAAGTTTAAATAATCCATTTTATATTATTTCCATCTCGATAGAATATGCGCGAAGGTATTTAGGAAAGGAATCATGTATAAGTATTTTACTTTCTTAAGTTTTGTAAACAACACACAAACAAACAACACGTTAAACGCACTAGACATGACGTCAGGCCGGACATGTTTTTATTATTGTTTTTGTAAAGGCTCTTGCTGTTGTTTATATCCCAGGTTAGGACAGCTAGGCCAGCTAGTCTACTACGTATCTAGTAATAATAACACAACAAACACATACATATTAAAAACGTCGGGAAACATGTGGCTCACGGCAGTGGTGTGAAACAGGCATACATACTTGTGTATACCGTAAAGTATACATCGATGGACAAGTTTCTAGAAGCATAGCAAGTTTCCAGTTTACTGTCGAGCAGATTTGCATACTGCCCATTACGGAGTATTTCCTCTACAACTTTATAAATATAATTCTTGATCACACAATGATGTAAGATATATCGATAAGTTCTTATTTATATTTTTACATTTTTAGCCCGATGAGCAATGGAAAGTTGATTTAGAAGATTTGGAGAGTCAAATCGACGATGACACTGTGGGAATAGTAGTAATAAATCCATCGAATCCTTGTGGATCAGTGTACGACAAGGATCATTTATATGAGATACTAGATGTAGCTCAACGTAACTATGTGCCAATTATAGCTGATGAAATATATGAACATTTTGTTTTCTCGGGAAGCACGTTTACCGCTATATCATCCATATCTAAGGATGTTCCTATTCTTACGTGTGGTGGAGTTACAAAGAGGTTCTTAGTGCCTGGATGGAGAATGGGTTGGGTGATAATACACGATCGGAACAATATTTTAGGAAAGGATGTTCGCCGCGGTATAAATAATTTGGCGACAAGAATATTAGGACCTAGTACTTTAATACAGCGAGCGCTTCCAATGATATTAAAATGTACGCCACAAAGTTTCTTTGATGAAGTTGTATTATTCATAGAGGTAAGTTAGAATTATAATAACAAATGATATTGCAAGGAAATGGTTTTAGCGTTGTACTACAAATAGATTGTTAATACAATGCTTGTATTAATTAATATCAAATTCTCAACAAAATTGTGTTTTCTTCTTTTTTTAATATTCTCTGGTTGGGCCATAGAAATACTGTTTATACAAAATGTTACGTGAATATCATTTTGAAGTAATAATTTATAATTATCCTTTTTTATGTAGCAAACAAGTGTTCAGATCACATGATGTCAAGCATTTGTTGCAGTTCATGGGCATCCATATCGTCAAACCTCAAATAGGTTTAAAAATCTATCTGAAGTTGTACTAAGATGCGTTCCTACTCCATACAACATGATCCTAATATGAGATATACAAGATGATCGCCTCGCCTCGCTCGTAAGTTTATCCGGTAACTATACCTCTTAGCCGAAACACAATAATTTCGAGGCGAAAACTAAGGGTAGTGGTAGTAGCTCCGAATAAATTGAATCGAAAAATTTGAATCTATCCATAGGTGGAGTGTAAATAAATGAGAAAATTGAAATAAATCTTTCAAGTTCATAATATTAATAAGAGTAATATAGTAACAAACACGTAGGAATATAATATTTTAGAGTTGGCATAATCCATACATTGGTTGTTTTTAATCCAGAATCAAGCAAAGATGGCATATGAGGAACTACGTCGTGCCCCAGGACTACGCCCAATTATGCCACAAGGAGCCATGTACATGATGATTGGAATTAAGATGGCTCTTTTTCCTAAGTTTAAAAGTGAATTACAATTTGTGGAGCGTTTGGTGTCCGAACAGTCAGTGTTCTGTTTGCCAGGAAAAGTGAGTTTTTTAAATTAAACAAATTTTCAATAGATATCTTCTTCAATCT
>DWON01002947.1:0-19205 GCA_018251015.1 Phocides pigmalion okeechobee
TTATTGGAGACGACCATCTTAGTCCTCAAGAGTAGGAACGCATCCGCGTCCATCCTTAAATAGAACTTCTGTTCTATATGAGATGGGACGTGGTTATCCATGGGCTACAGTGACCACTTAACGCCAGGTGACCTGCATGCCCGTTTCTTACTCTTTCACAATAAAAAAATATATATATTTTACACGCTTAGTACAAAGTACAACATAAATGTAAGGAAATCCATTGAATGCCAACAATAGTATTATAACAAATGTTAAATCCAAAGTATAGGACTATACTGTCCGGGGAGTATACCATACCGGGGAGGTTTCAAAACCGCCGTAAAGCAACTCTTGTATTTTCGTAGGAGACGTGCGGTTGCCACGCTTACAAGCGAGACGAACATCTCATTCTCAGAAACATCATTACATCTGTGACCAATGTCAGACTTTAGTCCTGTTGGTAGTTGGACATAAGCTGCTGATACTATAGTGTGTCATATATAATTAAGTAATGTTATGTATATAATTAAGTAATGTTTACTTAATTAGGATATATTTATGCACATAAAAATACTTTGCATGAAACTATATATATTTTTTATATTATTTCATAGTACACTATTAACAATAATATTATTGACTATTCTCACTTCCATATTTACATAAATTTAAAATGTATGATTTGAATAATATTGATAGATTTAAAGCCTTTCGTAAACAACCATTACGATTTAAGAAAACAAAGATTACCTTGGTAGAACGACGGAATAAAAAAAATAGACACTCTACGTTAGCAAAACGTTGAAACGAAGGTAAAATATGCTCTCTAATCTTTAATAGCAGTCTTTTTCTTTCCTACTTCATTCATGCGTTCTACGCATTTCTGTTGTCTTTTCGCAATGAAACAGAGATTACCTGATATTGTTGTTTCAGAAAGATGCAGGTATGTACAGCAAATTAAAAAAGTATTAAAATCAGTTATGATCAGTACATTTAAAAAAGTACATTTAAAAAAGCTTATATGCAATACAAACAAATGATAATCGATATAAATTTAGCTTCATCAATACCAGGGGTCGGCAATCTACGGCTCTATGAATGAAAAATATTTTGTCCCTTCAGTTCCATACACAAAATATTTTATTATCAAAACCCTTAAAATGTGCCCAAATACATATATAACTGTCTATTTTATATTTTGTATATATATCAATTGTTATATCTGCCAGTAAAAGTGGTGTTGAAATCCGATCATAAAAAAAAACATAAAATTATTTATATATATTTTCAACGGCTTTTTAAAATATGTGAAAAATTTTTAATTGCAATTTTAGGCTCTTTCGTTTTAACAGTTTGCCGATCCCTGATCTATACAAATAATGAAATTGTAACTAATCGCTGTCTGTACATGGAAGATATAGTAGAAAAACCATAATAAGAGGCTTTTGTCAACACAGTACAACCCAAAATAATAATTATTGAAAGATTTGGCTTTTTGTCTGTGCGATTGTATGCGCGTATGTCAGAAACGGCTTAACTGTTTTTAATGCGGTTTTCACTAATGTATGCAATGTATGAAATTTAGTGTTCTTTTCATTTCAATCGGTCTTTTTAAAGAAAAGTCATAGTCTTATTTATATTGAAACTAATGTCACTTTTAAAGTTACTGGCGTGAGTTTATGAGAACTTTTTGCTATTACATAATCTGGAAATACTAATTGTGCAAAATTGAAGCCCACGTGCACCTAGTCGCCGGTATTAGCTTTTAAATTATAATTGTTTTGTTTTTAAAACTATACAATATAATGAGATATATGATTTATACTTATATGTATATTCAGCTTTTTATGTAAGAAGAGTAGCAAACGAGCATACAAAACACCTGTTAAGTACTCGCAGCTCATAGACATCCACGTACAGCCACAAACACCACTGAGATCCTATCTGAGCTCGAACGTAGATACGTTCCTACTCTTGAGGACTAAGATGGTCTTCTCGCTTCAAGGTGTAGCCGGCAACCGCACCTCTCCAACCGAAACACAAGTAATGTTTCACGGCGGATTATGAGGGCGGTGGTGGTACATCTCCCGTCTGATATAGTACTCCCACATTGAAAACAGTTTTCATTATACAAAACGTCTGTATTGCTAAAAATACACATATTTTTTTCATTATCCGATTTCTAACCGTGCATTTAATAAAAATTTAATTTCGATTTACATCTCAGTAACATAAAATAAAAATGTAAAATATTTACAGCGTTACAAAGATAACACTCAGTGGACGCAAACTTTTAAAGAATTAGTGTATTTTCATGCTTCAAAAACACAAAACATTGAATGACTTATAACAGAAAATATTCCGTCAGAAGCTAAGTCAACAGTCATCTCATAACGTGATGGCGAAGCGCGTGCATTTTTGATGAAGCTTTTTCTGTAGCTTTACTGGCCGCTTAAGCTTTTTACTACTCAAAATATACCAGTTTAAATTGTATTGCAAAGAAAATTTTTAAGTAAAAAAGATTTTATATTTTTATCTAGCGACCCGGCCCAGCTTCGCTCGGGTAATAGAGTTTATTACTACATTATTTTTTTACATACATGCATCCAGTCATTACCTTGTAGAAACTAACAATTAGAAACGTCTATTTCGAACGACGGCTGCGTTACTATATTGAATTTAATTTCTAGCCCAATTTACAAAAAATAATACTTATCATGCACCAAAACTTTCAGGAATCACTGTACCTGTTGTTCAAAACTGTGAGAAAATCCGTCCAGTACTTTTTGAGTATATCGCGAACAGACAGACAGACGCGACGGGGGCCTTTGTTTTATAATATTTAGAGATAATTATTATTGTTTAATTACCTTTATTCATCATCATGAATTCATTTCCCACATCTAGGCACGATTCTCGCTTTAGAATGAGAAGCATTAGGCCTGAATCCATCACCCTAGCCAAGTGTGGGTTATTAGAGTTTGCACTCATTTAGCTTAGCCTACTTAAGTGCATTTTTAAATATCGAACGAGGGTTCGAGATTCAAAAAATGCTTATTAGTTAAAATTTTAGTCTCTATGACAGAGGTGTCATAGAGGCTAGAATTTTAACCAATAAGCTATCGATGCTTTTGATTTACTCTTCTAAGTAATAAGGAGTAATAACTTTAGGCAAAATTTGGCAAAGGCGGAAGCAAATTTAATTATAAATATTAGGTACCTTCAAAAAAATCCTTAAGGAGGTCTCTTAAAAAATCCTCATTTCTAAACGTAACTAATTGCTTAATTAATTAGCTACAGCAAATTTAACCGCATTGGACGCTGTCTTTCAATATCGGAGTATAATTATACCGGAATTAAAGCTCTTTAGACGAGGTTTAATGACCCTTATTTCTTAATATACGCTCAGAAGCATTTTAAAACATGTCACTGATGGTCACCCTTTCTATTCCCGACCGTACTTGATGTTGATTGCACAACCCAGATAACTAGCGGGCGCTATTCGCTTCGATGTGTTGGTACCTACAAATTGCAAAATTGGATATTATACAAGGGATGCTTACACCTCAATACGGAAGCTTACCCATCCAATTAGCCACCGCACTCGATGTTACTTAAATTTATTGATTGTGATACCTACTATATAAGCGTGGATGTGCGCTTTTTTGTAATCATAATTAACAAATTACAAGATGTTCCTTACAATAGCAGTTCGATGTTTTTGAATTTTTCCGACAAAGTTTAACAACCGATATTTGGATTTGAATTGGAATTTGGACGTAGGATTCGAAGCATGGACAGGCGTCAAAAAATATTTACTACTTATGGTCACCCATGCGATTCCCGACCGCGCTCGACGTTAGAAACCCTGTCGATTGTTTACGACCTACACAATCCGGGGGTCTTGTAATTGGTACTTACAAATTGCAAAATTAGACGGTGTACAAACGATGTTCACACGGCAATACGAAGGCCTCGTTTCCACTGTTTGTTTAACAATTAACCGGAGCATGCTGTATCCCACAATGCTCATTAGGGCATTGATAATGACGTCGTTACGTTGATTTGAGCGTTTAGCATGGCGGTTTTTGTGCTTTTTGCCTTTAATTAGGTGCTAGTACGAATGCCCTTGTTATATACCCTTTTGTTATAAAATACTTCGAACCAGTATCGAAATATCGGCAATTGAAAAGCGTTAATCGTGCGTATCTGTTATATAGTAAAATGTATGACTTCCGCGATGATATTAATTTAAAATGGTATACCCTTCAGTTATGCATAGAAATAGCTTCGGTCCGTGGATTTCCTCACACAAGTCGATATTACATTGCTATACAAAAATCATGCAGGTGTATTTTTAACCTACACGACCCAACTAAAGAAATACTCATTTTCACCTTCTTTTAACTCCCTTAGGTTAGACTTTCCAAAATTCTATTGGCTGAAATTATTATAGAAATTTTACCCTTGTAGGTAAAAGTATCGTTTCATAATCATTTTACTTGTATACTTTGTTGGGAGTTGGATCTGAACGTGTATGGCGGAATATGCATCGTAAAACTAATGCAGTGTTAACAATTTATGACCACGTCTCTATTTCCAGAGCATAAAATAAAATATATTTTTCAGCAAAACCCTACATCGCAGTCACAGATTTTTAATATGACATAATTTACTGTATTTATTTGCCACTCTGCTCACTTATTGTCAAGAGCCCACTGCAGACTATAGTCACATTTTTTTTCTTTTTTGTTTCAAGGGGTAAGTAAGCTTTCAAAGTTACCTGATATAGTAGATGCGTTTGAGGGATGGAGGATTACTACCCACTAAAAATCCCTCGTTGGCCACTTTCTGTGCTCGTACAGGACACCAGGAAAAAGACATCAGGATCTGGAAATGAACGCAACTGCTATTTCCTATCACGAGGCTCCAATCGGGCCCTACTCCGGCGAGGTTCGCCGGCTCCTCAGGTACAGATGTGCGTACGTCGTTGTCTACATGTTGCTAACTTCATCATGATAATAACTTCATGATGTGTTACATAATTTCTTTTCTCTCCTGAAACCCCGTTATAATGTTTTTGACGCAACGCGCCAATAGTATAACGTTGAAAGTAAGTAAAAGCAAAGAGTTCTTTTACAAGAGACTTGAAACTATATTAACGAGAACAAAATAATTGCTATTTGCATGAAACGAAAACGCAAATTTCATCAAATCACCCGACGAATGTTCACATGCATATTACCAAATGGAATGTAGGTCGAATGCTGATTGCACAGACACACGCCTCATATCGAATTCTCTTTTTTCCCGCCAAACGATCTCGCTTGCGCGAAAAATTTCATATCGTCGCGCATTTTGCAAGTAAAATCAGATAACTTTTGACACTTCAATTACGTAGTGATGGCCGCCTCTAATTTTTTTTGGCAACGAAAAACCGGAAAACATGTGTCACCCGCACACAGGTTTCCAAAGTTCTGAGAACAAAATAAAAGTTCGCGCGAACTTCTTCCCGAGCGGAAGGTAATAAGTGGAAAAATTTAAAAGTTTTACGCTTTCAATATTATCTGGACGCGAGATCTGCTATCGGTCTATCGAATCAATAAAGGGCTATCTCAGCGTCGACGGCGTATTGTTTTACGTGTTTTGCTTCGCGCTTATTACTTACCCATTAACTTTAAAGGTTGAAGGGCAAGCGTTCTATTATTTCATTCGTCTCGACGTTCTGTCACGGTGCGATAAGTGCCCGTACGTCTTCATAAAACAAATTTAATTTTGTTTCTGTAGACGTCTCGAAATATATTTAAGTCCACCTTTATTGCGAAATCGTTTGGATATAAGAAATAAAATTATTTGTACATACGGCTATACTTATGAACCTAGCTGTCTCTCTTCAGTAAGGTGGTATACTCTATATGACTTGGCGGGGAAAGTACCATAGCCAGAATACAAATAGAGAAAAACAAAATAGAGCAAAGTGGCGGTACAGTGGTAGTGACAAATTTATATGTTAGAGTTGTTACTCTAACATCTCTAACGAGCGTGGAAGTCACTTAATATGAAATGGTCCCTAAATACAGGACAGAAGACCGGAATTCTTTTTTTTTTAAATGAAACTATCATACGAACACGCAGTCAATCCGATGATAAGTGGTTACTGCCGCCCATGGACATCTGTTACGAACTCCATAAAGAAGGTTAACTTAAACTCGATCATAAATGCATTGCTACATCTAAGGACTAAGGTGGTCACTTCGTTTGTGAGCTGGGAATCACACCTTTTTACTCATACTCAAGTAAGCTTCACGCTGAAATGGGTGATGTGATGGTACCTATCCGGTTAAACGGTGTTCCACCACCTTGCCAACTTCGTACTTTATACATATATACGTAGAATACCTAACTCCTGAGTACTAAGATGGCCTTACTTGTAAATATAGCCGACAATCACACTTGTATAACTGAAACACAGAATTAACTTCATGATGAATTGATCATGATGATGATTGATAATGATTGAATTATCGAGAGGTATTAGTATTGTGGTATCTCCCCTGACCAACTAGTTTTTATACTTTAATAAAAAAAAACCGATATACTACATCATGATACTTCATGCTTTTTATAAAATGGAAGCAGCGCCATTGTACAAAAAAGTCGGTTAAAAAACAATCTATTAAGTGTTGTACCCACAGTAAACCTAACAGACAGTTACAAATCTTCATTAACAATTTGACAAAAGTCACCAGCTGCCTGCTCGTGTAAATCTGACGAAACCAGGTTGCTAAGTTTGTTACTAGTAACATCGGAACAGCAGAGCTGTGGAGTGGTTTATTTTATTTATTTTTATAGGTCAATGTCGCACACTGGATTATTAAAATAATAGTTAATGCTGTAATAGTTAGTGCTGCTTGTAACAAGAGGCCTGATTCGTATGTTGCAAAAAATCGCAATCGACAATGACATCGGGAATGCTATGAGCGTTTTTGGCACCGAGCCGCAAATGCACGGACTTTCTGTATGTCATTTAGGTTTTGGTCATTATTTATTTTTAATTTATTCAATGTTTTATTTAAATTAATTAACTGTGAAACAAACTAAATGACAATTTAAAATGTGACGTATGATTTTGTACACACAAAAAAACTTATTTTGAATTGAATTGAAGAGTAGCAAACGAGCATGCAAACTACCTAAAGTTGAGTAGTCGCAGCCCATAGACTACCACATATAACCCCAAATACGACCGAAATCCTATCTGAGCTCGAACGTAGATGCGTTGCTTCTCCTGAAGATCAAGATGGCTCGCTTCAATGTATAGCCGACAACCGCACCTCTCCAACATAAACACAAGTAGTGCTTTACGGCGGATTAAGAGGACGGATTATTGACAACACATCAGAATTTAATGTGATTCAACTGCGTAGTTTTCACAAACATTTAGTTTTATTAATATATCTCTAAAGTCGAAAATAACCGTGCGGTCGGTATAAAAGAAATCCTCGCTGGCAGAATTCAGGTGGAGAATAATATTTTAAGCGAGATTTGTTGTAGACTGACGATTTAGAGTCCACTTTTGTGTAAATAAAACTCATGTTTGTACTCTTTGGGTTTTAATGAACACTAATTTATGGGTTTTCGTAATTTGTCGCGTTTATGGTCTTTTCGTTCGGATTCCGGGATTCGGGATATGTCTGGAATCACAGGAGCTTGTCCCGTGTTTTGATGTATAGAAGCCACCCATAATTAACTCGAACGTGAAGGTCCAAAGCACATGCATACCATATGACGTCGCATCGTGACACGTTACGATGTCATGTCGTAATATTTAAGAGACTTCAAAAAAGAAGTTCCTGATTCATTCAGTTTTACGTTTGTTAACACATAACATAATTTTTTTTTGTATTTGAGAAGATATACTTTTTGTTTGGTCTTATTTAAACTTGTAAAGAAAATACCACCCCTAAGGGTTGAAAAATAGGGTGTGAAATTTTATGATAGGTTTAATTTACTGTATAAATATAAACATTCTAATAAAAATACACTAGAAACAAATTACGAGTAGTAAAATGTAAATGTGAGAAAATTATTCACGATTTAAGCCACACGACAACGGATCTACACGACATTACAACATGCTTCGATGCGACATCGTATTGTATATATGTGCTTTGGTCGTAAGTCTTATGCCACAAAGCTGTGTAATATTGTGTAAGGATAAATTTTATTGCTGTGATCTGTTTTCAGTTAAGTATTTTTATTTGCGTCTTTCGTTTTAAATTTTAGCTAATCTCCTTAAGGCGGAGACAACGGTATTGTATTCTAACAAAGCCTTTTGTAATGGTTAGCTGTAAAATTCAATTGGTAAAAAGAGATAACAAGAAATATTGAAGTTTAATATATTAATAATTCTATCATTTTCAACCTCATAAAAAAACTTAACTTAAAATAAAAAATTTAAAACTTTTTCGTTAAGAAAGATAATTAATACTTTAAGAAAAACGGAAGTTCTGTAGTTCAACTGTCATTATGATTGGATGCAATTGCCTTTGTTTTAATTGGAATTAAGACCAAACATTGGGATTCAGTAATTACTTGATTTTGGATAGTGTGCTATTTTTTGCTACTCTGTTTTAGAAACAGAAGTTTAAAACTGTGACGTCATTTTCAAAAGTGGCATTGTAAGAAGAACCAGTATGGTTCGATCAGGGAAAGACTCTCGCCAGACTCCTTTCCAACGTGAAGCATACTTGCCTTTCAATAGAAGGTTGTGGTTGCGGCTAACTTACAAATGAGGCGACCAACATATTCCTCAGGAGTAACAACGCATCTGTCATCAACTTTAAGTGGGGCTCTTGTTCTTGTGGAGTCGATTCTAAATTTACCATCTGCTTATTTATATTTTATAGCAAAACAAAATAATAAAAAAAGAATTAAAAGGTGTGGTCCTTTAAATTATTACTTTGTAACATAGTTCATTGGTTGCCACCGTCACTCTCATAGCCCGCCATGCAGGACGTTTGTCGGATGATTAACAAGAAAAGGAGTAACAAGTTTCAGAAATAATAATAAGTACACATACGACCTCAAATAGAACTTCGGCTTGTTTGAGGTTATATATCTATAAAAGTTCGGTCTTGTCTGAGGCCGGATATCGATGCATTGACTAACAGCATTAAGCATGCTCATTTGCTGCTTTTCTATCATAAAAATCAATTATAATTTTGTTGTTGAAATTTATAGTATTGTCATGGTAAAAATGTATTCTTCTTAATTTTAAATTAGTCGATAAAGATCTAAGTGAGATAAAAAGCAATGAATTAACGAACATATCTAACGGAATTCTTAGCGATTCGAGTTAAAGATGTTCTCACACCACATCAATTTAATTACTTAAGTAGAATCGGGGTATATTTAAATTAATGTAAGCGACGACTAACGTTTTAACGACAGCATTAAAATTCGTTGAAATAACAACATATATAACGTGTTATTTATGTTCAACAGTTAATCTGCGAAAGTGAAATATTAATATAACAGCTACTCTATTTATCACTTAATCTCGAATAGGTTGATTCATTACCGTGATTCATGCTTCACGCTGATTTATAATGAGTTACAGAGTTAGGTATGTGACAAAATGAACCATTAGTTTTTACGAAACGGTTTGTAAACAAGATCGTCCGTCAGTTGGCCTGTTCACAAGAAACTGTCGTGGATACTGTTTTAGAAATAAAGGAAAACTAACGCCGCGTCCAATGTGTCGAGATAGAATCGTGTACAGTATGATCTTTAGCACTATTTTTATATACACTGTACAGTCTGAGAGCACAAAACTAACCAAACAGTTTACGTAAATATCTACGCTAATACCGCGGGCGTTCTTACATTGTCACCTACTTTTACTTTAATAATTTCAAACAATAAACTGCTTTGTAACACCACAATTTACTGATTATCAAAGGTGCCAACACACTTCACTTCATTTACTTCAATATATATAATGTTTAATGTCAATCATTACTATATTCTTATCAGCATAGTTTAATTTGTTTTAAGTATTTGAAGAACTATTTGCAACCCTGTATAAATATAAATTATATTTATTATTATGATTATTTATTATTATTATTATTTATTATTGAAATATAGCAAAAATAATGGTAAAGGTTTTTGGAAATCTCTTTATTGTCCTTTTGGAACTCCATATAATAAATTAAGTTAAAATATCGTACATAATATTAAGATAGTAAACTTAATCATATAAAAGACGTAATCTCATTTTTCAAATATAAAATCGCTTAGTTTACTCATAATTATTTAAAAATGGAAAATACAGAATTACAAACAAAAATGTGATCATTTTTAACGATAATATTTTAATCGCTTAAGATGTTAAAATCGCTTGCTTTTCACCATAACTTTCTGCTCTTTGTACATGGAAAGCGTACCGAGTTACAAACGGTGTAACTGCAGTTTTTGTGTAGTTTTTACAACTATCTAGCTTCAAACGATGTCATTTTGGAACTATATAGCTTTGTTCTCGATGTTATAAAACTAGAACAAACAAAATTGGTAATACTATGTTAGTTTTTCATATCGCAAAATTATTTTTTGTGATTCAACCGTGGAGCTCTTCCGCAGATAATCATTTGGCTTTTGGTATAAGATGTCCCTTATATTTAGCTTCAAGTAACATTATTTTTTTTTTTATGAAAAGGTAATCCAAAAAGGTTAAGTAACGGAAGAAAAATAAATTATGCTTTCGTGCGATTGTTAACTGTGAAGATTATCATACAAATAGGCGAACGGAAAAACAGTTTTTTTTTTATAAAATACAAATTATATATTTTATAAAAAAAAGATTTTTTGTACTGTAATTTTAAACATAGCTAACATTACAAATATTTAAAGCTCTATCCCTTCCATTAGAAACGTTCTTCTTATCAGACGGGGAAGATAACCACGGTACCACATCAACACGACATCATTTTAATATAACATTGTTTTGGTAAGGCTTTTATTATAATTAGTTTTAAGATTTTCATCATTGTAAATGTGGACAGAAGAAATAAAAATATCATTTTTCTAAGATTTAGAACGTAAGTTCCTAAAGATATTGAAATTATCATTAAAATAGTCCCGTTAAAGTTATCATTCTTAAAACGTACCCTTCTGTTATAAAACATCTCGTGTATTTACTGTTCCATCTCAAGTATTACAAGTCCGCAATTTGGCGTGGCACAAGCTAGTTGTAATATTCATTATTCGTTTGGCTTGAGCGACTTTAAATGGTACATATACTCCGTTTTTATTTTCCCCTTTATTTATTCTCGCCTCGACTGTTGCCAGAGAGCGCTCATAAAACTATAGAGTCTTGTTTTACACATTCTTTTATATTTCAACGTCTATTTCCGAGGGAAAAGAGAAGAGACTGCAACTGTCTCTCCGCTTTGGGAATTTTATAACGCTCTGTTTTTTATTGCGTTTTGAAATTAATAGAAATTTTATAAAGACTTTCTTTAAAGTATTTGTAGTTAAAGAATTTTATCGTGGAAACGAGGCGTGCTTTTAAAAGATTTATGAATATTATTAAATATCCAATCACGTATTATACGATTAAGTACATTTTTGAAAATGTCTTATAAAAATATGTTTGAATAAGACATCAGATGAAGAGAAATATATTGTAAGTATCACTCAAAATGAATTTTTGATTAATATAATACTAATTCTGAATAGGAAATTAAAAATTACGTTAAGAAACAAGTTTAAAAAGCGTTTAAAAGCATTATTAAAATTACTTATAATAACCAACTGCTGGAAACGGGTCTCTCGCCACAACTAAAGGAGGCCTAGATGAGACCTAGCTGAGCTGAGTTTTTCCAGTTCGATAAAGAAAAGATTCAGATCAGCGGCCTAATCTGTTTATTTGCTGTTCAAATGTTTAGAAGCGAGCCATGTCTTTTTATCCCCAGGAGTAGCAACGCAACTATGTACGACTTCAGTCCACGAATCCATGGCGTAACGTAACTTCACTTCACTTCTGACATAAAATCTCAGTGAATTCAAATGATCCTGGCCTAGTTAACGTAATGCCAACAAGGGAAGTCTATGTATTAAGGTTTCGACAACTCCCCTACGGCATAATTAACGTATATAATGTAAACAAACATACTAATTAGGGCAATACAAATATTTTAATATATATATATATGTGAATAAATTAGTTCACAGATAGACAATTATCGTGTACCCAGTAATTACTCTGAATACCGCCTTGGCTTAAAATAAGATTATGCAGATGCATTAATTATATACTGTTTAGGTACACGGAATTATATATAATGTTCTATTGACTGTTATAGAATTATTGAGATATATTTTGGTGATTTGTAAGATGGAAGAGTATCTGGTACGACCAGGAAGGTAACACCGCCACACATGTTTCTATCATGAAGCAATTTTTGCATTTTGCATTTCTATAACTATATTGCATTTGATATTGCATATCTCACTATATTTTGACCGAGGAGGTACCACCACCGCCCTCATAATCCGCCGTAAATCATTACTTGTGTTTCGTTTGGACAGGTGCGGTTGCTGGCCACACTTTGAAGCGAGGCGTCTATCTTAGTCCTCAGGAGTAGCAACGTAGAAGAAGTCGTGGGTACAGCTAATACTAAATAAGAGTAAAAAAAATACATTTGCTTGTACCGTTCTTTTAATTAACAATTAGAACTATAATTAAATTTTATACATAAAGACTTAATAAATGTTAGAAACAAGCCTCATTCAATTTTCTAGCTTTTACGTTTAGTAGTCTAGACAGAGGTATTTTAGCCTTAATAATGACACTAAAAGTTTTAATTGGTTCAGATAAAATTAGCTTAATAATAACAACGATATCTACACATAGCCTCATCCTAAAATTCTCTGCATCGGCGATGCGATGGACACACAAAGACAATACACAGACACCCAGGCCCGAAATAAAATTGTAAATTCGTTATTTCAATGAATGAATCTATAGGTGGGAGAACTATAGTTGGACCAGGGAGGTACCACTACCGCCCTCTTAATCCGCTGTAATGCATTACTTGTGTTTCGGTTGGAAAGGTGCGGTTGTCGGCTACACGTAGAAACTAGGCGATTACTTAGTCCTCAGGAGTAGCAACGCATCTACGTTCAAGCTGAAACAGGACTTCAGTTGTGTTTGTGGTTGTAGGTGGACGTTTATGGGCTGTGACTACTGAACATTTGGTGGTTTGCATGTTCGTTTACTACTCCTTACACATAAAACAGGATGCCTCGTAGGGAAGCTAACCTAGAACCTTTGTATCAGATTGATATAATTACCGTTATGTCAAACAAATCTTCTTCACGCTAATATTTAACTTGGTGTTTACATTGAAATCAAGAGAATGTTAACAAACAAGTTAAAAATATACCATAGAACGTATTGAAGGTATGGTGAGAAATGAACCAGCCCTCTTGTTACCGGCGGCGTCGATCAAAAGTGGTACTATTTGTATGAAAAATGTTTGTCACGCGGACTCTACGGGCCAAAGGTTTCAAAGCCAAGCGGAACAAATACGTAATCACTGCATTAAGTGATTTGAGTTTTATGGATAGCAATGACCATCTTTTCTGATACTTAACTCGTAATGCGTATTTTCAGGATGAACGTCGTTGAAGCAAACCACGATACACACAATATCCGTTTAAGTGGAAACGACACTGAATTTGCCGATTATAACATCAGCCTACCTGGAAATGACACACAGTTGCTGGCTCCTACAACCATAAGCCCGAATATTTCGACCATTGAAAGTCTCAAAGAACCAGTTAATCACGACATTTATATTTACATTTGGACCGCGGGTATTATTGGCTGCATTCTGCTCACCACTGGCAGGTATTCAACTCTATACACAGTTCTATTTTTCTATAATTTTATCTAAAACCTGCAATTATGACTTTACCTTTTAAAGGTGGTAGAGCCGTTAGAGCTCGCTTGGGGCGGCACCACCGCCACCCTCATAACACGCCGTAAAGCAACATGTTCTTCATGTATTGTGTTTCGGTTGGTGAGGTGTGGTTGCCGGATACACTATATTAGAGGCGACCATCTTAGTCCTCAAGAGTAGGAACGCATCCGCGTCCATTCTTAATTAGAACTTCTGTTCTATTTGAAATTGGCCGTGGTTGTCCATGAGCTGCAGTGACCACTTAATATCAAGTGGCCTGCATTCCCGTTTCGTACTCTATCATAATAAAAAAAAAACCTACTGTGATTTTACCCGTGATCACGAGCAATGCAACTGGTTCGAAATATTGGCTGTTATAAATCATTAATTGTCACGGTCGTTTTTGCCACGGACGTGCAAGATGTGGAATGAACTTCATCCCGAGGTATTCCCGGAGTGCTATGACATGGGGCTCCTCAAAAAAGGTGCAAAAACAGCTCTCCTTCAAAGCCGGCGATGCATTGGCGATTCCGCTGGTGTTGCAAATGTCCCTAGGCCACGCTGATTGCTTTCCATCAGGCAGCCCGTCTGCCTTATCGCTAGGCTAATATATAATTTTTATTTTTTTTTTGAGTATCCGAAACATAGTAAAAATATTATTATTAGTAGTTTTCAGACTAATAAAATATTTTAAATGTTTCTTTTAGATCAGTGCTATTCCTGTGGGTCTGCATGCGAAGCTCCATAAAACTGCACAATCAGATGTTTAGCAACATTTTGTCGGCCACTATGAGATTCTTCGACACGAACCCATCTGGGCGTATTTTGAACCGGTTCTCGAAAGACATGGGCGTGGTCGATGAGATATTACCAAGGATGTACATAGATAGTATTCAGGTTTGTACAATTGGATAATTTTTGTGACTATTTTTGGGCAGAATAGTGCTTAGTTTTCTTAGCTTAGTTAGGCTCTTCAAACTGGGGAATAACGTAACTTTAGTGTTGCCATGTGTAAAGACTTTATAGTTACATTAAGGTTACATTAATTTCCTTGTAAAAAATAAACAAAGAGACGTTGAAGATAATAATAATATAAAAAAAATTGCAGACTTTATTGCTATATTTTTCCAGTTGATAAGACAACAATGGGTGATAATTTGTAAGCGCTTTCGTTGTTAATACAAAATAAAAACATTTCAATAGAAAATTTGCCGTGCTTATGGTGGTCACCTTTATTAGGTGTTCATGGTGATGTTGGGGATCCTGGTGATGGTAGCCATAAAGAACCCGTACATGCTGCTCACGACGCTCGTCTGCGGCATCTTCATGTATCTCTGGACTGTCGTATATCTCAACACCGCGCAAGCCATAAAAAGGTAAATTAGATTAATGTCTAAAATACCAAATTCCAATAAAAATAAATTTATATTTGAAAGAAAAAATGAGAATTATAGCATCGAGGCACTAATTTTTAAGTTAATTTGCCAGTTGATAATATACTATGTTGACATTGATAACTATTTTCGTAATTTTAAGTTAGTATTAGTATTATTTTTACATGCAGATAATTTTAAGATATTTTCTAGGGGGACTCCTGTTGTCGTAATGAAATAACCAAGAATCGTCTTTCTGTATCTTGCAATTGAAGCTCGAGAGAGTACTAGAGCTGAGAAATCGAAAAATTGTAGCTAAAATATTTGTACGTAAAGCGTACAATATTCCAGGAAAGAAAAAAATATATTAATTTTGATGAATTTATGACAATTTAATATTTGAAAACTAACTACCGTTATTATGACGATGACGACATGAAGACTTAAGTGCAAATGCCCGTCAAACGTGCGATTTGAAACTTTTCTCAAAGTACATTAATATAACGCAACATATTACAATTACAACGATTACGCCATAATACAATCATGTATGATAATCGTAGTACTACCATGTGCACTGTAAATTAAAGATACCTTCACTTGTTTTACAGTGAATTTAGCGTTTCTTTTCAATGGCATACGGTGTACATAGTTCCTAGCATTATATGACGTGCACAGGCTGGAGGGCGTGTCCCGCAGCCCGGTGTTCTCGCACGTGTCGGCCAGCATGGCGGGGCTGGGCACGGTGCGCGCGTGCGGCGCGCAGGAGCTGCTGCGCGCGCAGTTCGACGACAAGCAGGACGTACACACCGCCGCCTGGTGGGAATTCTTTTTTATTTATTTATTTCAGCCTACTAAGGCCCATAGAAACGATACACAAATACGAATAAACAATGTAGTAAATTAATACATAAAAAAGAAAAAGGAAATCAATAATAATATACAAATGGAAATATAAAAAATTATAATACTACTTAACACTCCCTGCGGCTACAACGCTGCTGTGTAATTCTGGCCGCGACGCGCTTGCGGCTCCTACGCGACTGTGTTGTACGGACAAATTTGTATGGATTACAAGCGAACAAAAGTGCTGTTTTTACGTCGGCGCTACAATTGTGAGGGCGGACATTACGTCTGTGTATTCGTAGATAGTACACAGACGCTAAAAATACAGTATTTCAGTCATTTGTCGGCATATCTTCAGTCTAATAAACAGCCCCAGTCTAGGGCCGCCTCCCGCAATACTAACCCTATCATATATATCCGCGCCGCAGTAAAAGTGCTAACACACTCTTGATACAGAGTGAAAAACAAAAATGATACATTGCTACCACGTGTCAGGGTCCGTAATGTTGAAAACTTTGACCGCATAGATATCTCCACCCTCGTAATCCTTCGTGCTATTCGTATTTCGGTTGGAGAGTTGCAATTGGCTACAAGTAGAATCGAGTCGACTTTAGATCTAAAGAGTAGCAACGCAGGTACATATATACCATATCAAATACTTTAGTCTTGGTTAAAATTCTTTTTCTACATCATCGACTGCTTAAAATCAGGTGGACTACGTGCTCTTGTGCAACACTTTTCACATAAAATATGTGTGGTTCATGATAGGTACAGTGATTTTACTTGTGATTATATCAATACGTTTTATCATGGTTCATAAAAGTATTAAAATGTGTATGCTTAAAAGTCTACAATACTTATTTTATTTTGTTATTTAATGTAGTTTACTATTTATTTTCAGGTACTTAACACTGATCTCAAATACAACGTTTTCCATCTGGCTGAGTTTGATATCAGCCACATACGTCATAGTCGTTGCGTATACATTCCTCTTTCTCGATGATGGTAATTATTTTTATTTTCACATAATTTTTAACAATACATTTATTACATACTAACTTTATTCCGTTACACAGAAAATCTTATCGAACTTAAATTTATATCTCCTTGACTTTATCCCCTAGGGAGATAAATATCCAAAAAGGCTAAGTAAGTCTTTATTTAAAAACAAAACTTAAACATCAATTTTCTCATTTAGGTATAACTTAAAATTGATAAACTTTCATAGATCATTTCGGCGCCCTTCAGGATTGACTATGTCTATGAATATGATTCTTCATAAATCCTTTATGACCGCCTTTGACTTTGTTTCAGGTTCGACACAGTCTGGTGACGTCGGCTTATCATTAAGCCAGGGGTTAATCCTGGTGAACATGGTGCAGTACGGTGTGAAGCAGGCCACCGAAGTGATATCGCAGATGACGAGCGTGGAGCGGGTGGTGCAGTTCACGTCGCTGCCCAAGGAGAGCGCGGAGGGCCGCGCCGCGCCCGCCGCCTGGCCGCAGCGCGCCAAGCTCGTGTTTAAGGACCTGTATCTGCGGTACGACCCTGAAGAAGAACCGGTGCTCAAGAACCTGAACATCGTTATTGAGAGCGGATGGAAGGTATGGTATAATTGTTGACAATAGATTTTTTTTTAGTTTTATGGCAATTTTTGGATATTTTCTTTGAGGTAGGTACTAAGTGCCCCCACAAAAAAGCCCTGGCTAAAAAGGTATTATAACTATGACATATTTCAAAGAAACGCAGAGATATCGTTCTCCGGCTTCTTTCTCCCAGTCAAACTTAGCCAAAAGGACGCTCAAAATCGATAGACTGATCATTTCATATTGTAACTCACACATTCATCATAAAGGTAAATGTATCATATAAAGTATATCAATTTCAATTTGAAATACGGTTTTAGCGTTTGGAAAAGAAATTTAAAATTTCTTTTTTTTGCAGGTGGGAGTGGTAGGACGGACCGGCGCTGGCAAATCATCATTAATATCAGCGTTGTTTAGATTAGCGCCCATCGATGGCCACGTCTACATCGACGAAGTTGAGACCAGTGAAATTGCACTCAAGGTAATGAACAGTAGTTAATGATAATGATTTCAAAAAGGAATAAATTCAATAAAGATCTTATTTCTAAGTTTAATTTAAAGATTACGTAATTCATAAGTAATATAATCTGTTATAATTCTTTAGCGTAAGACAAAAATATCTCAAAAAAACATCAATTACTTTACGCTGATATAGAAAGGCGAGAACATAATTGAAGGAAATGTTAAATACAATTAACAAAAGTTTAATTAGAAAGGTAATGAAATTCATGTTTAATTATTTTTACAGATTAAAAAAATCTATAGATAACATATTTAGTTTGTTGTTTGATTTACTTGTCAATGATATCTAATTTCATCATCGTTTTATTTATGTAACAGGGTGTGGACAAAGAAGTAACTTAATAAATGTAACATATATTTGCTTCTTTACATATTTACACTAAATTTGTATTTGCAGGAGCTGAGATCAAAGATATCGATCATTCCGCAGGAGCCGGTTTTATTCTCCGCAAGTTTACGTTACAATATGGATCCCTTTGATAAATATACTGATGCTGATATATGGAAAGCGTTAGAACAAGTACAGTGACTTTTTAATTTATATTCATTATATTAACATATACTATAGAATAGAATAGCATATACTTTATTGCAAACCATAAAATAGAAGATTAACATTTACATATTTCACAACATAGTACACAATATCTTATCGCTTATCGCTCAAGCAGCGATACTACTCACTTTTTTGAATGCAACCAATTAGTCTACATACACTTCAGTACAATTTTTATATACCATTGTACATGTAATATTACTTTGTATTTTATTAGCCTGACAAGGAAGTTCTTTAAATCACGAGCATCAGGGACATAGTAAAGTAGATTTTTTTTTCAATTATTATTATTAAAGAGTAAGAAAGGTTGAAAGGTGGTAGAGCCGTTAGAGCTCGCCCGGGGTGGTACCACCGCCACCCTCATAACCCG
>DWON01002948.1:0-19202 GCA_018251015.1 Phocides pigmalion okeechobee
GAACGCATCCGCGTCCATCCTTAAATAGAACTTCTGTTCTATTTGAGATTGGATGTGCTTGTCCATGGGCTGCAGTGTCCACTTAACATCAGGTGGCCTGCATGCTCGTTTCTTTTGTTCATTATTTTGTACCAAATATTTTTACAAATCATGGGCAACAGGTCATGTATCTATAACCAGTCTAGGAGACAAACATTTTGATGCTGAATGTGCTGCATTTTTCAGTAAAAGACAAAGAACAGTACAAGTTGGAGATAGTAAATCTTAAATCGCAAATATCCCAGTATGGTGGCCAGTACAAAGAGTCACAGGGAGACGTTATAGGAGGTAGTGGGTCAAGTAAATTAACGAAGCAGTTGGAGGAAATGGAGGAACGGTTTCTGAGCACCCAAGAGCAACTTGAAAATGCACAGTATGAGAGGGAAACTTACAAGTCTAAAGTACGTATTGTGTCTAGATATTTTGAAAAATATTTACTGTCTTAACTAATAACTTCTACACTTCCTATCCTTCTCGAGAGTCCATTAAATACATAAATGTTTTAAAGTCACAAGTTTTGTTAAACTAAATATTTCACTAACTTTAAGACTGTATGATGTATTTCATTTTTATTCAGCTATGAAAATAAGATTAATCCATACCTACATTACATGCATTACTCAATGATAACAGGCTAATTACTATCATTATTTCTATATAAATTATAGTTAATCAATGTGAGTTGTCTCCTTCAAAATTTAAGGAAAAATGGAACAAAGTAGACATAACTCCTTGAATAATTGCGTTTAATTCATCTTAAATACTGGAATCTATGTAACATTGCATAAATTTTACTGCATACCTATTGTATATCAGTCTTAGCTGGAAATTTTTCAAAATATTCTTATATTATGTTTAAAAATCAAAAGTGGCCATTGCAGGATTAAAAATAAGAATCTTTTAGTGTAATATTTAATAAAACCATTGTTGGTGTAGCTGACGCATAATTAATTATACTTGAGTTTGTTTAGATAATTAATTTAAATGACAAGTGTCTTAAAGGATTGTATTTTTGCATGTATTGTAAAATATCTACATCCAAGTTGGCTATGCATTGCCGATTTCTCTGGTGTTGCAAATGTCCCCAGGCAATGGTTACTGCTTTCCATCAGGCAGCCTGTCTGCCTTATCGCTAAGTTTAAATATAAAAAAAACACATCTATCACCATTATCATAAAATATCTAATTCTTCTTTAACAGCTTAACCAACTGAAGCTGGAGCATGACAAGTTGTTGTTAATCATTCAACAAGAGTCCAGCAGAGCCAGTCAGCTGGTCGAGGAGTTGGAGAATGAGCGCTGGCAAACTCAGTCTCTACGAGAGCTGGTAGCTGAGCTGCGGCAGCATAACCGTCTTAACAAAATTGATCCCAACTTGCCAGAGTGTGATGATCCTGATGCCAGTATTCAATCTTTACAACACAATTCTTGTAAGATGTCTTTGAATCAATAATTAATTTAATTTGAAGGCGGAGTTATAATTCGACCGCAGAGGTACCATCGCCGCCTTTATAATCCACCGTAAAGCGTTACTTATGTTTTGGTTGGAGATGTGCGGTTGTCGGATACACTTTGAAGTGAGGCTACCATCTTAGTCATGAGAAGGAGAAATGCGTCTACATCCGAGTTCAGATACGATTTCAGTCGTATTTGTGGTTGGTTGGTTTGCATGCTCGTTTGTTTCTCTTCTCATATAAATATAATAAATAAAAATGAATTTTAATTATGTGTTATTTTTTGTTTTCATCCACTCCCTTTTAGAATTAGACGCCTGTGTTTATAGTTGTAAATGGCTAATTTTATTTTTATAAAATGTAATAAGGGAGTAATTTATTTTGATAACATTTTTTATTTGTAGATAAGGAGCATCTACTAAGTTTATGTTAACTAAATATTTTTTATATTTTTTATCCTGGAACTGATGTAGGCATTTTAATAATCATATCTTCTTTTTTATCGTAGCAACATGTAGTGAGGTATGTGTTAATGTGATAGAGGTGCAGTTGGGAGAAGAAAGAGCTAAGATTGTGGAACTCAAACATGAAATGCAGTTACTGCAGGTAAATGTAAAACATTAGTACTTCGATCATAAGATTTATTTCATATAACTTAATTAAATTAACTTGTTATATTAAATATCAATAATGAATACATTTATCATTTCCTGCCACTTATTTAGGATCAACTGAATGATGCACTAAAGAAATCGGAAGAGGAAAAGCGAGCATTAAGAGATGTTATTATTGATAAAGAAGCAACTATTGAGAACTTGCAACATAGTGTGAATGTAGAAATAAATGAGAAAAGTGGAAAAGTAGCAAGGATAGGCGAACTTGAAGTACAGTTGCAAGTGTTACAGGTGAAAATAAGAAATATATCACAGATTTCTTATATATAACGCTTTTTGCCTTTTTGCTAATTGCCGATATTTCAATCTTCACATCACTTGCATGGCTAGTGGTCTCGCCGAAACTCCACCCGACGTATAATCCGTTCTAATAATCCGCCGTAAAGCATTACTTGTATTTCGGTTGGAGAGGTGCGGTTGCCGACTACACTTCGAAGCGAGGCGACCATGTTAGTCCTCAGGAGTAGCAACGTATCTACGTTCGAGCGCAGATAGGATTTCAGTCGTGTTTGTTGTAAGAGGTGCTTGTACGAGGATGTATGTACGTGGATAACTACTTAACATCAAGTCATTTACCGGCTCGTTTGCTACTCTTCTCATATAAAAACTACATATTTTATTTTGTTCTCGTCTTTTAGGATCAACTTGCTGAAGTTACAAGAAATTTTGAAGATGAAAATCAAACATTAAGAAATGTTATTTCAAACAATGAAAAGTCTATCAAAGATTTGTCTTATTTTTTGAATGTAGAAAAAGATGGAAATAATAATAAAGTTGCAATAATTACGGATCTTGAACAACAGTTGCAAATATTACAGGTAATAAATAAGATATATTTGTAGTTGAACCAAATTATTCATTCTATGGTATTTGGAGAAATAATTTGAAACTTAATTTTTAGGGTCAACTCAGTGAAGTAATAAGACAATCAGAGAAGAAAGAACAGGCGTTAAGACATGTTATTACCGATAATGAAACTAATATTAACAACTTAAAACAATTGTTGAATGCAGAAATAGAAGATGGGAATAAAAAAGCAGAAAAAATTATGTACCTGGAACAGCAATTGCAAATGTTGCAGGTAATAAATATATGTTGATATAATGAAATGTTGGTAATGTAACATTTTTCCTGCGGGATACACGACTGCTGTATCCCGCACTGTATGTGTGTGTGTGTGTGTGTGCGCTTGGTGTAACGCGCTTGCAGGTTGTTTACGCCTGTAAATCTGTATGGATTACGGGCAAACACAAGTGCTGTGTTAACGTCGACGCTGCAAAACTGCGGGCAGAAACAACTTTGTATTCGTATATGCTATATGGGTGCTAAAAATACAATATTTCTATTAATTGTCGGCGCATCACTAGTCTAGAGAAAATAGCTCCAGTTTAGTGCCGACTCGTGCATGCTGACCAGATCTATTTTATGAGCGCCGTAGGGTTAAGCATACATTATGTTCTATGTTACTTTAATATTAATTTTATTCTTACGTTTCAGGATCAACTCTGTGATATAACACGAAAATCTGAAGAGGAAAAACAAACATTAAGTGATACTATTTCAGATAAGGAAAGTACTATAAAACATTTGAAACATCGCGTGAATTTAGAGACGGATGAAAAGAATAAAAAAAATGAAAAAAACATGGAACTGGAACAACAATTGCGATTGTTGCAGGTAATTAATCTGTAAATATTATAATATAAAATAAAGTCCCACGTCGCGTCTGTTTCTCTGACTGGTCATGATAAACTAAAAATGTTGTGGACGGATTTTCTTACAGTTATTAACAATAGGTACAGTGATTTCTGGGAAAGGTTTTGATGCATAATAAGTTGAGTTTTTTTTATATTGGGCGAGACACTGAATAGTTAAATTCAGTATAGTACTTAAGTCGTCGTTCGATGTAGATGTTTCTAATTGTTAGCTTTTGCAACTAGGTAATGACTAGACGGATGAATGAAAGATAAATAATGTAAGTAAATATATTACCCGATTGACTATTACTCTAGCGAAGCTGAGCCGGGTGGCTAGTACGAAATATTTGAAACTTAACCAATTATGTCACTACATTTTACTTAAAGATATAATTTTACACATATTTCAGGATCGACTCAGTGACGTAACGAGAAAATCAGAAGAAGAAAAACAAGCGTTAATGGATATTCTCTCAGATAATAAAGCTACTATCAAAAACTTGACAAATTGCTTGAAGGTAGAAACAGAAGAAAATAATAGTAATATGGTGAAGTTTACGGAAGTTCAACGACAGTTACAATTGTTACAGGTATAAATAGAAAATGAATGGGGCCTATCCCTTTGACTTTTGACACATTTATGAATGTCGGAGAACTATAGTTCCACCGGGGAGGTACCACTGCCGCCTTCATAAGCCACCGTAAATTACGTTACATTACTTTTTGGTTGGAGAGGTGCCGTTGTCGGCTACACTTTGAAACGAGGTGATCATCTTATTCCTCAGGAGTGGCAACATGTCTATGTTCAAGCTCAGACAAGATTTCGATCATGTTTGTTGTTGTACGTAGATGTCTATGGGCTGCGACTACTTAACATCAGGTGGTTTGCATGCTCGTCTGCTACTCTTCTCACATAAAAAATTCAACGGTGCGAATAGTGGCAATAAACTGGAGATATTTTCTCTAGTCTGAAGTTGGGCCGACGATTCACATACCTGTTGTGTTTACCTTCATTTGTGTAGCGTCTATGGAAACACAGCCATTGTGTTCGCCTGCAGTCTTGTAGCGCCTAAGTAAACACAACAGCTCTTTGCAAGCCGCGTGCGTTATGCAAAGTAAAACAGAAAAATTGTGTTTCGCGAAGTTAAATTTAGAGCTTTACTTATGATATATTATTTTTCAGGATCAACTCTGTGATGTATCAAGAAAGTCCGAAGAGGACAAACAAGCATTAAGAAAGACTATTTTAGATAACGAAATAACTATTAGGAACTTGACAAATTGCCTGAATGAAGAAACGAAGGAAAATAATAAAATAAAAGATAATATTACGGAACTTGAAGAAAGATTGCTTTTGTTGCAGGTAGTAGATATGCTATAATTTAATGTTAATCAATTCCCTCCTGATACCTGAAGATGTAATTTTATACCTTTGTTTTAGAATGAACTTTGTCAAGTTACAAGAAAATTTGAGGACGAAAAACAGGCATTAACAGATGTTGTATCAAAGAACGAAACTACTATTAAGAACTTGACTCATAGAGTGAAAGTAGAAACAGAAGAGAAGAATGAAAAAGTAGCTCAGATTTATCAACTTCAACTTCATTTGCAATCGTTACAGGTAATGAATAAAATATATTTATAAATGAAGGTAAAAAAACTACTTTTATGTAACACTTTCAATGCGGCGAACAACACTGCTGTTTATTAGTTCGCGTAATGTACTTGCGGCTTGTACACATCTGTCTTGTACGTACAAATCTGTAAGGATTACGGGCGAACGCAAGTGCTGTATTTACGTCAGCTCTTCAAGACTGCGAACGGCCTAATGTCAGATGTAATATCTGTGTATTCGTAAATGTTATACGGATGCTAAAAAATACAACATTTCTGTGAATTGTCGGCGCATCTTCAGTCTAAAGAAAACAGTTTCAGTTTAGTGCTGTCTCCCGCAATGCTGACTCGATGTAATATGTTAGAGTTGCAGTCAAAGTGTTAAAAAAATGATTTGATTTTTAGGATCGTCTCCGTGATGTAACAAGAAAATCTGAAGAGGAAAAGCAAGCATTAAAAGCTGTTCTCTCAGATAACGAAACTACTATAAAGAACTTGACACATTGTGTGATTGTAGAAACAGAAGAAAATAATATGAAGGTAGCAAAGATAATGGAACTCGAGCGACAGTTAAAATTGTTACAGGTAATAAATGAGAAATATCTGTCGGGTCGAGGTTTAATAGTTCATCATATTTTACTCAAGGATTTGATTCTTATGTTTTAGGAACAACTTTGTGATGTAACGCGGAAATCGGAAGACGAAAAGAAAGGATTAAGAACCATTCTTTCAGATAATGAAGCTACTCTTAAAAACTTGACGCGTTCTCTTAATGTAGAAACGGAAGAGAAGAATAAAAAAATAGAAAATATTATAGAACTTGAACAACATCTGCAAACGTTACAGGTAAGGAAATAGGAAATTTTAAGCATAACACTTTGATTGCGGTGATCATATATTACATAGAGTCAGCGTTGCGAGAGCTGGCATTAACTGGACATGTATTCTGTATATTGTCGATGCACTGACAATTCACTGGAATATTGTATTTTTACCATCCGTGTAGCATTTACCAATACACAGACGTAATGTCCGCCCGCAGTCTTGTAGCGCCGACGTAAATACAGCACTTGTACTTGTGTTCGCCCATAATCTATACATATTTGTATGTACACGACAGGCGTGTACAAGTCGCAAGGAAAGTGTTAAGCTAATATTCCTAATTTAATTATCCTAATTTAAGATTAATTATTATTTTTACGGTGTAGGATCAACTCTATGATGTAACAAGAAAATCAGAAGAGGAAGAACAATCATTGAAAGACATTATCTCAGATAACGAAACTACTATTAAGAACTTGACACAGTGCCTGAATGTAGAAAAGGAAGGAAAGAATAAAAAAATAGACGTCATTGTGGAATTTGAAAAGCGGTTCTTATTGTTGCAGGTAAAGAATATAACATACCGTTACTTAAGCTAATAGAAATATTACACCTTATTAGTCAAACATGTAATTTGATGCTTGTTTCAGGATCAGCTCTCGGAAGTAACGAGAAAATCTGAAGACGAAAAACAAATATTAAGAAATACTATTTTAGATGACGAAAGTGCTATCACAAACTTAAAAGATAGTTTGAATGTAAAAACAGAAGAACTTAATGAAAAAATAGCAAAGATTGTGGTACTTGATAAACAGTTGCAAATATTACAGGTAAGAAGTATAAAGAATGTGTTCGTCACATGGCAGTTTTTTTTATCTGAAAAGAGTAACAAACGAGCATGCAAACCACCTGATGTTAAATAGTAACAGCCCATAGACATTCACGTCCAACCTCAAAAACGATCGAAATCCTAGCTCGAACGTAGATAAGTTGCAACTCCTGAGGACTAAGATGGTCGCCTCACTTCAAAATGTAGCACCTTCCCAACCGAAACACAAGTAATGCTTTACTTAAATGTATATTGTGTTTTTGTACAGGGTCAACTTTGTGATACATCGAGTAACGCTGAAGAGGAAACAAAAATACTGAAACAAATAATTTCAGATAATGAAAGTATTGTAACGCACTTGAAACTTCGCGTGAACGATGAAATTGAAGAAAAGGAGGCAGAGAAAGCAAAAGTTGCGGAACTTAAAGAACAGACTCAATTGTTGCAGGTAAACAGACAGAAAAATAATTTATTCCTTTCCAAATTGGCCATTCTCATATTTAGTCTAATTTATAAGCAGCTGTAAATTTAAAAGTCGGAGATCTATAGTTCGACCGGGGTGGTACCACTGCCGCCCCATAAGGCACGGTAAAGCATTATTTGTGCTTCGGATGGAGTGGTGCGAGGCGACCATCTTAGTCCTCAGTAGTAGCAACGTATCTACTTTCCAGCGCGAGATAGGATTTCGATCGTGTTTCTGGTTGTACGTGGATGTCTATGGGCTGCGACTACTTAACATCAGGTGGTTTGCATGCTCGTTTGCAATTCTTCTTACATAAACAAAAAAAAAAAATTATTTCTGTTTTAACTCATCGCACATGCTTCATCAGGCAAACTAGTTCATTTTATTTAACTCAAAGATAATTTTGCGCATTTTAGGATAAAGTTTGCGATTTAACAAGAAAAATTGAAGAGGAAAAACTAAATTTGGCAGAAGCAATGTCTGATAAAGAAACTGTTATCGCGAACTTAACACATTGCGTCAATGTAGAGAGCGAAGAAAATAATAAAAATATTGGAAAGATTAAACAACTTGAAGAAGACTTGCAATTGTTGCAGGTAATGTATGAAAATGAGCAGTTAACCCTTTCTCTGCCGTGTACACGACTGCTGTGTATTACTTGGCGTGTTTACATCGGCGCTGTAAGACTGGGCGGACATTGCGTCCGGGTATTCGTAGATGATATGATGCTAAAAATACAATATTTTAGTGAATTGTCGGCGCATCTTCCGCCTAGATAAATAAGCTCCAGTTTAGGCTACCTCTTGTTGACCTGATCTAAAATACGAGCGCGGCAGCCAGTGTTAAAGAAACAAAAGGAGGAAGGTTGTGTTTACTTGGAGAAAATGGAGGAAGGATACGTTTGTCTTGTATTTTTTACATGAAATATTTTTTGCTTACATTTCAGGATCAATTGAGTGACGTAACCAAAGTTGCCGAAGAAGAAAAGCAAGCGTTATTAAAAAATATATCAGATCACGAAAGTACTATCGTGAACTTGAAACATTGCGTAAGCATAGAAACAGAGGAAAAGAAAGAGGAAAGATTAAGGTTTTTGGAACTGAAACAACAAATGCAACTGTTAAAAGTAAGAAATTTTAATTTAATTATAGTTTCAGCATTTATTTACTTTTTTATACTGACTGCGTTGTTCATTTAGTACATCGAGTCAGCATTGCCGGAGGCGCCACTAAACTGGAGCTGTTTTCTTTAGACTGGAGATCTTAGAATGTTGATTTTTCAGCATCCGTATAACATTTACGAATACACAGACGTTGTTTCCGCTCGCAGTATTGTATCGTCGACGTAAATACAGCACTTGCGATTGCCCGTAATCCATATAGATTTGTACGTACACACAAGTGTATACAAGCCGCAAGCGCGTTACGCCGCGTAATACACAGCGAGTGTGTTTTCCGCAGGGAAAGTGTTAATAGTATAATGGAATGTGTATTTCAGGATCAACTCTCCGACACAATAAGAAAACACGAAGAAGAAAAACAAACATTGACAGACATTATTTCAGATAAGGACAATATCATCGCCAACTTAAAACGTCGTATGAGTGAAGAAGTAGAAGAAAGGAAAGAAGAGAGGTCAAACATTGTGAATATGAAACAAAAAACTCAATCGCTGCAGGTAATTTATAAAAAGACGATCAAAATTCCTCCTGAGATATTCCCGGAGCGCTATGACATGGGGCTCTTCAAAAAAGGTGCAAAAAGAGCTCTCCTTTAAAGTCGGCAATGCATTGGCGATTTCACTGGTGTTCCCTGACACACCTGTGTTACACGGACAAATTTGTATGGATTACGGGCGAATAAAAGTGCTGTTTTTATGTCTGTGCTACAAGACGGGGGGCGGACATTACGTCTGTGTATTCGTAGATGATAGATAACACAGATGCTAAAAAACACAATATTTCAGTAATTTGTCGGCGTATTATCAGTTTAATCAAATAAGCTCCAGTTAAGGAGCGTCTCCTGCAATACTGACCCGATTATATACATATATCCGCGCCGCAAAGTGCTCATCTTATTCTTTAAACTTGTATTGCAGGAACAGTTATGCGATGTTATGAGGAAGGCTGAAGAGGAAAAACGAATATTGACGGAAAATATTTTAGACCAGGATAACATCATCGCGAGCTTAAAACGTGTGAATGAAGAGGAGAAGAAGGAAGAAAGAGTAAAAATTTCGGAATTTAAACAACAGTTGCAATTGTTACAGGTAGTCATTTTAGTACCATCTTCGTTCGTAAATTCGCTTTAAACTATAGGGACGTACAAACAATAATACGAGTTTTAATAATAATTTAATGAATGTTTAAATGAATATTAATGATTAATAATTTAATGAATACAATGATAAATGTAAATAGTGATACGTCATTTCATATAGGACTTTTAAATTATGTTATTTGTATACCCAAAAGGGTCTTAATGTAACCATTTGAATAACTGTATGACCTATATGCACTAATAAATAGAATTAAGAATTTTACTGTTATTACATTCTACTATTAGTCATACACAATGTGTATTTTTCGTAATTATAGGAATAATACTTTAATAAAATATAAAGAGTTTGTAGCATGTTAGGTGAAATGCAAATTAAGTCATTTATTATGATGTGTTTTGTTATGGTTTGAAACCTCCGATATAGTTGAAACAATAATTTATATATTTTTTATGTTGGGAGAGTAGCAAATGATGAAATGACTACTAAGATACTTGCCTCGCTTGTAAGGAATAACGGCAACCGTTCATCTCCAACTAACATACATATTTGCTTCACGTCGGATTATGAGGTACAGGTGGCCTGACATTTCATTTAAGATCATTCAAATTTATAGGATCAACTCTGTGACGTAACAAGAAAAGCCGAAGAAGAAAAACAAATATTGACAGAAACTATTTCAGATAAAGAAAGTATTATTGCGAATTTAAAACGTCGCGCCAGTGAAGATATAGAAGAGAAGAAAGAAGAAAGGACAAGGATTGTGGAACTTAGACATCAAGTGCAATATCTCCAGGTAATAGATCATCTTGTACCTATTATTGTCCCGCTGTTCTGCGCAGGTCTCTCAAAATTAGAACAGTTAGATCGTAGTCTACCACGTTTTCCAAGAGCGGAGTGGTAGACTTCATACAGTTATGCAGCTTTATTCATGATTTCTCTCATTGTCAAAGCAGGTTATAATTTCCAATATGTACATTATTTCGAAAATCTAAGATACCAGGGATTTGAACCACGTAACCAGTAGGGTATTCTGGCCTGAATAAAAGATAAAACAAGACTTAATATTGATTGACACATTCCCTGCGGCTTTCAACAGTATTATTGCTTATTACTTGGCGTAACGCGCTTGCGGCTTGTACGCACCTGTGTTTTACGTACAAATCTGTATGGGTTTCGGGCGAACACAAGTGCAGTATTTACGTCGCCGCTACAAGACCGCGGGCGGACATTACGTCTGTGTATTTGTGGATGCTACATTGATGCAAAAAAATACAATATTTGTGTGTATTGTCGGGACATCTCTATCCTACAGAAAAGAGCTCCAACTTATTGCCGCCTTCTACAATCCTGACTAGATGTAATATGTGAGCACCGCAGAAGTATTTATATAATAGTTTAAGCCAGGTTTTACTTTAGAGTTGTTACTATTTTTAATTTTTATTGCAGGATCAAATCTGCGATATAACAAGAAAGGCTGATGAGGAAAAGCAAACTATGATGGAAGTGATTTCCGATAATCAAAATACAATTACGAACTTGAAACGTCGTTTGAATGAAGACGTGGAAGATAAAAAAGAGGAAAGAGCAAAGATTGTAGAACTTAAACAACAAGTGCAACTGTTACAGGTAATGTATAAAAAATATATGTAGTTCAAGAAAACTCATAATTTCATTGTATTTTAATATAACTGCTTTCAGAAAACAAAATAATTTTACTTTTACACATTGATTTGCGGTATGTATAACGAAGAACATATGTATATTGGGAGTAATGATTGCCTCTCTATAATAAATTAGAAAAATAAGTTATATTTTTTAATATCAGTCTAGCATCCACGAATTTCCGCCTTCAGTCTTGTAGCGCCGACGTAAATAGCTCTTGTGTTCGCCCGTAAACCATTCAGATTTGTACGTACAACACAGGTGCGTACAAGCCGCAAGCGCGTTGCGCGACGTAGTACAGAGTAGTGTTGTACTCCGCTGGGAAATGTTAACCGTCCATTCAGTTGCTGACTGTCTGATTGTCATACTACATTAGTGGTCTACCTTCCTGAGATACTGGCTACTCTACTAAATATTACATCGACCACCTAGTATTGATAATAAGGGTGGGAGAAATACTGGTCGGCTGGGGAGGTACCACCGCTGCCCTTAATCCGCCGTAAATTATTACTTCTGTTTCGGTTGTAGAGGTGCGGTCGCCGACAACACTTTGAAGCGAGGCGACTATATTTGTCTGCAGGAGTAGCAACGTATTTACGTTTCAGCTAAGATAGGATTTCGGTTGTGTTTGTGGTTGGATGTCTATGAGCTCCGACTACTTAACATCAGGTGGTTTGCATGCTCGTTTGCTACTCTTCTGACTTAAAAAAAGTATTGCTAATATATTTTTTATTTGTTTCAGGAACAACTTAACAATATAACCAGAAAAGCTGATGAAGAAAAACAAATGTTGACCGAGATGATTGCAGATAAAGAAAATTGTATTGTTAACCTGAAACGTCATATGAATGAAGAAATGGAGGAAAAGAAAGAAGAGAGAGCAAGGATAGTGGAATTAAAAAATCAAGTGCAAATTTTGCAGGTAATTAAAAAAATGGGTATTGAGGGACGTTTGGCAGATGTGAAATATAATAATTTATGATTGTTATAGATTAGAATAGAATAGAATATACTTTATTGTATACCATGAAATAGAAGACAAACATTTACAAATTTCGCAACTTAGTACACACTAGGCGGATATGGTAGAAATCAAAAAAATAAATATTTGTGGTAGAAATAATTTATAATTATCTGGCCACCTGTACCCGCTTCGGACGAGTGCATCTATGTCTTGTCTATGGCTTTTCTATACTATACATATATATATGTATATATATGTATGTATGTATATATATGTATGTATGTATGTATATATATATATATATATATATGTATGTATATGTATTATACCTTCCTCTTGAATCGCCTTGTCTATTGATGAAAACCGCATTAAAATCCGTTGCGTAGATTGAAAGATCTAAACGGGTAGCTACTTTTTTATAGTATGTACAGAAAAAGTAATAATGAAATATGGATTAAAATAGATAAAATAAAAACTTTGTTTATATATTTATATATTTATATAGAATACAATGCAAATGAAAAAAAAGAGGTTACGGAGGTAGCATGACGGCATAAGATAGCGCCATGCTACATGGCTGTCATGCTATGGAGTCGATCTTACCCGCAAGCACCATTATAGATGTTTTACGTTAATAAAAATAACAGAAGGTAAATTACTTTTTTATATTTAATTTAACTGTTTCGGTATTTATATTATAGGAGCAACTTTGTGATGTAACAAGGAAAGCTGAAGAAGAACACCAGACATTGAAAGAAATTATTTCAGAAAAGGAGAGTATTATCTTGAACTTGAAACATCGGGTGAATGAAGAAATAGAAGAAAGAAATATTTTGAAAGCAGGAATCGATAATGATGTTGCGAAACTCAATAATGAGCTTAATGAACTAGATCAGAGGTTAAGAGGAAGTCAAGAAAATTCACGTGATATTATTGAGAAAAAGGTTCAAGAAATCCAAAATTTGAAAGACGAAAAACTTTCGTTGTTACAAAGTCTATCGGATGAAACTACAAAATTGGAAAACATTATCAAAGACTTGCAATACGAAGTGGATGCAGAAAAGAGTTCCAAAATTAAGCTTAGAGATGATTACGACGTACATATAATGAAGCTCAACGAAAAAGTATTGAATAGAAATAACGAATTAGTTGAACTACAGAACAAAATTGTCGAAAAGGGTGAACAAATTGAACACTTACAATTAGAACTACGGAGGGAAAAGGAATTGAGAGAGCAACTCTCAAACAAGCATAATAATGATATTATGCAATTGAATTCTATTAGGGAACGAGTCGAACAAGATCTGCAACACAAATCGGAGGAGGTAAGGGATTTACATAAACATTTGCTACAACACATTTCTATTATTGAACAAATAAATAAAAATAATGTACGCTTAAAAGCTACTGTTATTAATTTAAATGAAGATATAGAAATATTAAAATGTACAAAGCAAAAGTTGTTGATTGAGATAAAAAATCGTGACGTCAAGGCTGAACGATTTTATAGAGAAACTGAAAATCTCAAATATCTCAAGTACTTGTGACACAAATGCGAATAATAATAATTATTACCTATTTAAAATTTGTCCAGGAAATGTGTATTTTCCTTTTTTTCTATACAATGTGAGAGTTACTTTACATTTATAAGTATTGTTTACGTGCAAGTTGTATAAACCACAGAAGTACACATATGAGTAGAATACATGGTGTCTTACAGTAAAATACTGATTGGAATGTTGGCATTCACTCTTTGATTAGGAAGTTTCCATAAATAAAGGCAATATTTTAGAGTGACATGTTCTACTACTAGAACAAACTACTATCAAATTGATGGGCCTCGCATTTTAGGTATCAATTCAACATTAAATAACCCAAAAATATAAACTTAACATGATCGCATCTAATGACTGACTGAAATGAATCGATTTTTTCTGCCAAACCACAGAATAATTGTTTTTTATTGTGTCTCAAATAAGCAATTTGCAAAAATCATTTCATTCATTTTATCATGTATCTCATAATTTTCAAGCTCTGTAACATACTTTTGTTTACTAATATTGGTAATAGATAAGTTTAGACGTCGATTTATTATTATTTACCATTTTTGTAATTATTGGGTTTATGTTTACCTACTTATTATTGCTGAACATTTTTGTTCTCAAATCATTATTTTTAAATCTGCTTACTTTCCTGTTATCCTTCATTTTTTGTGAAATTCTCATTCAATTAATCATTAATCTATCTCTTATACTCTTTCTTATAATACTTCTACAAGTCTACTTTCTGTTCATGAAGTTTCGTATTCCATCTTACTTTTCTAAAGACTGATATGTATCTGCTAATTGCACACTCTTTTCCTCTAAATTATAGTATCCTTTTGTCATCAAATTCTTGAGATTTTTCAGTTTCATTGCAAGCTTGTTTCGCCATGACATCACAATTTTGTATTTCACTTAATAATTCATTACGTTTACAAATTTTTTGAAAAGTACGAGAAGAACTTGAGAGACAGAGATGGACTGATGACGGAGATGAAACAAGAAAAGGACGGAGTAATATGTAAATTGAGCAAAGAGTTGGTAGAAGAAAGGGAGAAATGTTTAAGAGAAGCAGAATCAAAAGAAACTGCAGTGAAAGAGCTGCAACAGAAGTTGGCCGACGTCACGAGAAGTGAAACAGATACTGTGAAATTATTGAGGAAGGAAAATGAGGTATTGAGGAAAACACTTGCCATGAAAGAATCATGTAAGTAATTTGCATCCAAAATGATCTATATAATTTACGTGTCTGTATGTATTTTTTTACAATTTACAATTTTATAATAAATCACTGCAACTTCTCTAAATTAACATTTAGTGTCAGTAAAATTACGATTTAGAATAAAATAAATACTGAACTTTAGACTGAGTATATTTTAAATATGTATGCTTTTATTACTAGTTAACTGTAGTAAAAATGATATGGTGAAATATTATTTTATTGAAACTGATTTTGTAGTAAAAAATGAGTAGGCAGCCTCCTATCTGTATGTAGTTTTATTTGTCGTACTTTCCAGTTGCCATTGCAAGCCAAGAAAAAACAAGTTTCAAAAGTGCTACAAGCGACACCAGCGATCGGAATAAGGCTGACAACATATCAGATCATACAAATTCGTCATTGGAAACGTATAAGACAATATCAGACTTGGAGAAAATTCTGCAAGACAGAAATAGAACCATCACATCTTTGCAGTGCGATATTATTCACTTGAAGTCATTGATAGCCGAATCTGAAAACAGACTTTTAGACGTGTCGAAAGATTTTGAAGTCAGCAAAGAAAATTGCCAGCAACTGTCAAGTCAGCTCAAGAAAATTGTGCATCAAAAGAACGAGGAGATAGCCGAACTTAAAAAACAAGTGACGAAAATGAGCATGACCGAAAATCGGGCAACTCAAATAATTAAAGTCTCCGCGAAATATCAGGCGATAATCTTGAAGAGAATCGCTGAAATTAAATCCAATACTGTATTGAAAGAATTAACTAACTTTGGTAACTCGACAAATTGCGATAACGAATTGAGACGCAGCCTGAACGCGGGGACTGTCACGATGGAGGATCTGGAAAATTTCCTCGACACCACCGACAGACACCTGAGACGATGCTCTGAAAAGCAGCTCGCACTCCAAAAGGAAAGGGATAGATTGACCGAAGTGAACAGAATAAACGAATCCGAAATAATAAACATGAGGAAATTCTTGACCGAACTTTCTGTCAGTATAAAGACATTCAATTCCGTGAAGGATCTGTACACGCAGAAGTTGAGTAGAGTGGTCTCTCTGCAGAGGACCGTGAGGCGTGACATATTGAGTTTAGACGGCAAGATAACGGACACAGCTATGTGCAAGCTTGAAAGAGGTTACGCGGCCGTCATACAGGACCTATCAGAATGTGCAATGAACTTAGAGCGATGGGTGGAGCGTAGCATTGGCCGCGCTATATCCGCGGAAAAAATAAAGCAGGCCTTTATGAGCGAGGAGCGCTCGTCTCTCGCTCCCACCACCTTCCAGAACACTAGCTTGGAGGTCCAGCTCGAAGAATTGGAGAATTCCTTCTGCAAACTGTTAGAGGAAGTAGCACGTGCGCATAAGGGTGAGGGGGCGAAGGACCCGCAAGCCGTCACCGTGATGGAACTTCGCGCGGAATATGAGGACAAGCTGAACAGGATGAAGGCAAAAATGGTCAGTACCCTCCCCATACTGTTGTTGGTATTAGTCTATCAGGTTGTGTGGTGGTTTTACCTACAGATGGATTATTGAATGGTGTGGCTTCTCTTCTCATAATATATCTTACCGCAGTACGACTGTTGACTTGTGAAGTCAATTATACATTTATTGAATAAACTATGTTTTAATGACTACATACCTTTGTTTTATTTTATATTTTGCACTAGTTCATTAAAACATATATCTGAATCACATATATTGCGTATTACAATTGCTTAAAAGGGATAAAAATGTATTATTAAAAGGTAATTTTGTTTTTGAATATTTTTTGCATGAACTGCATGTTGCATCCGTTTCTGGCACGTTTATTCTTTTACCGTCGCACGATTTAAGTATAAGAAACGTTGTTAAATTAATATTGTTTACAGAGGCAACTTTACGACGAGCAGATAACGATATTCAAAGACAAACAACGAAAGGAGATACTGTCTCTTGAGCATGAGTTACAAAAGGCTCGTGAAAAGCTGGAGGAGTCGAGTCGAGCGTACGAGGAACACATCCGAGCGCTGACCACGGAGCTGTGGAACGTTGGCGAGAAGTTCCTCATGAAGAAGGATGAAGCTGAGTGGCTGAGACGGAAACAACACTCCGGTTCGCTCATGTCGCTGCAACATGTACACTCGGTATGCTGTTTTTGATATATAAAGTCATTTTTTATGTTATATCGCTACTTCAAAACAAAAGGGCCACAACGCGAATAGACCTAATTTTACAGGAGAGCCATTTAAAGTTTTCAAAATCAGTTCTTGTATAATTGCTCTGTAATTTTAAAACTGATAATGGGTGTTATACACTGTTACAAAGATATTTTTATTCTGCTTTTAATGGTTGATTCAGATATGTGACCGACAAAATTTGAATTTTTGCAATGAAAAGGAATTTGAATATTTTTGATTTGTGGCCCTTTTGTGTTAAAGTAGCGATATTTATGTGTTTAACATATCCATTGCGGCACTCATATATAGTATAGTATAGTCAGGTCAGTATTGCGAGAGGTGGCACTAAAATGAAGCTGTTTTCTTTAGACTGGATATGTGCCGAGAATAGACAAAATTGTTGTATTTTTTTGCATCCGTGTAGTATCTACGAATATATGGATGTTGTTTCCACCCGCAATCTTGTATCAACTACGTAAATGCAACCTGATCAATACAGATTTGTACGTACACAATAGATGTGTAGGTACAAGCTGCAAGCGGGATACGCCAACAGCAGTTACAACAGTTATGTATTCCGTAGGGAAAGTGTTACGTGGTTGCTGCATTTCGCGAATTCCGCATTCAACAGCAAACAACATCGAGGTAAAATAATATATAAGTTTGTGGGTAGTAGCGATGCTACTCTATAGGACAAAGATGTTTAGTTTTTTATTTGATGTACATTGTATCCTATACCAAGCCAGAAATCAGAAACGCGCGCCAGTGTTTTAAACCTTGTACAATCGTTGACTCTTAAACGACTCTTAGTTCTTATCACTAAGCTTTCATTTCGTTTTTTAAATGTATCATATATTTTATATATTATGCAGTCTGGTTTGGTGCCAATGCAAGAGGAGCCTTCCCGAGCTTCCGACACTCACTCGCTCCGCTCTCTGCCCGTTACTTCCAACACGAACAATAAAAATGGTAAGTTTTTCAGTATGAGTCTATTTAAAATTGTTGATATAAAACACTTAAAATTGTATTTAAATTAATTTACTTTAACTATTAACAAGCTATTTTGCTACTAGACAGCAATCCAGAACTGTTGTGTTCTGGTTGGTAGGGCGTGCTTTATGTGTAAAGGAAGTACTATACGAGCATGCAAGCTACCTCGTGTCGACTAGTAACTGCCACACGCGGTCATCTGTAACGTATGTATTTGTAGGGCTTTTTATGCGGGGGCATGGAACGGGATTAAAATATCGAAAACTTCCCATAAAAGCTACAATAAATATAAGTTGTCTTTTTATACGTCTTATTACCACTACATTTTAAATTCGGTCTGCAAAAGGATTTTGCTGAGGATAGTGTCCTTGGCAGCTGCCTGTCTAATCAGTGTCTAGTACCTGATGTGAAGTATAGCTATATTGTGAAGGTCGCGCGCTGCACATGTCGGACGAGGAGGGCGAGGTGTTCGACAACCGCTGCCTGCGCGAGCTGGCGAGCACGCCGCGCGGCGCCGCGCCCGCGCAGCGCCTGTCCGAGCTGCGCTGGCGCAACTCGCTGTGCCCGCCGCACCTCAAGAGCTCGTACCCCGCGGAGACGCAGTTCGCGCCGGCGCTGCACGAGGAGGATATCAAGGTATTTTTTTTTTATTATGAGAGTTAGAAACGGGCATGCAGGCCACCTGATGTTAAGTAGTCACTGCAGCCCACGGACAGCCACGTCCAATCTCAAATAGAACAGAAGTTCTATTTAAGGATGGACGCGGATACGTTCCTACTCTTGAGGACTAAGA
>DWON01002949.1:0-19200 GCA_018251015.1 Phocides pigmalion okeechobee
CGCCTCCCCAACCGAAACACAATACATGAAGAACATGTTGCTTTACGGCGGGTTATGAGGGTGGCGGGGGCGCCGCCCCGTGCGAGCTCTGACGGCTCTACCACCTTTAAATTTAATTTCACACCGCTTAACACTTTCTCTGCTGCTGTGTACTGCTGTATATTACTTGACGCAGCACGCTTGCACACTTGCGTTATACGTACAAATCTGTATGGATTACGGGCGAAATAAACTGCTGTCTTTACGTCGGCGCTACAAAAGTTGGGTTGGGGAATATTTCTGCGTATTTGTAGATGATACATAGATGCTAAAAAATACAATATTTCAGTGAATTGTCGGAGCATCTTAAGTCTAGTCTAAGTGCCGTCTCCCGCAACACTGAACCGATGTGATGTATGAGCGTCGCAAGTGTTAATTGAATTTATTTAAGGGTTATTTATTTCCGTAGACAGTTGGAAGAAACATATTAGTATTGCATAAAGCAAAGTCGACGGAGGATGGATTAAGCGTTTCTGAATCGCGATAATGACGCGGAAGATTGATGACAATGTGGACTGGGTTCTATGCAATAAGCCGAGCGTGGATGCATGTCGAATACGTATCGTCAACGTTTATATGTAATAACAAACAAAAATAAATAAAAATATATAGTGAGATACTTCTTTTCGTAATTTGACGGTCTCATGTAATTAATTTTAAAATACTTTAATATGATGTGCAGAACATTTCCGCTGTATAAAAAATATCAAAATAGCTAAATAAGCTTTTATCATTTCGTCATGTCCATGTGTACGATGTGAACAACTCTAAAACTGTTTGGTATATAGGTATTCTCTAAAAAGTTGTATGCAAATGGTGGTGTCTACAAGTATACAAATAATATAGTAAAATTATGAAACGCAAATTAAAGGTACACATACGTATATATGTAATGACAAAAAATTAGAGCACATAACTATGTGGGATGTTATAGGATAGATATTCATAAGTAATTTAAGACGAACTATAGTTCGACCGGGAGGTACTACCGCCGCCCTCATAATCCTTTAGCATTACTTGTGTTTCGGTTGGAGAGGTGCAATTGCCGGCTACACTTTTAAGTAAGGCGACCATCTTAGTCCTCAACAGTAGCGTATCCACGTTCGAGCTCAAATCGGATTTCACTTATGTTTGTGATTGTACGTGGATGTCTATGGGGTGTGACTCCTTAATATCAGGTAGTTTGCATGCCCGTTTGCTACTCTTCTCACAAAGAAAAAACTTGGCAACTTTTCCTTTTGTTTTTGTCTACATACTCTTGATAGAAATCGAACACAATATACGGTTATCTTTTCGATAAATCATTCATGCAAGCCTTACAGGAGTCGGACGCTGCAGATAATTTAGTTTAGAAAGTGGTGTGTCCAGTAGAGCACAGGGCAGGGACAATTTCTAAATTGAACACGGAAGGTCACTTACCACTGATAAGCGATCAATCTATCACATTGTGTAACTTGATCTAAATACCGCAGACGTATAAGGCTAGCTATACGTTTTGGAAATGTCATAATAATGGTTAAATATACCAAATAGAAATTACATAACAATATATGTACATATTTATAGATACATAATGTACTTGTAATAAATCTCCAAATCAGCCTTTTTTTAGATAGAAAAGTGGTAAACGAGCATGCATGCATGCATGAGCCGTAGTTCAGTAGCACATGAACATCCATAACCAAACTCAAACAGAACCAGAATCCTATTTGACCTCGCACGTGGATGCTACTCCTGAGAAGTGATATTAGCAGTTTATTACTTAGCAGTTTTGAATAAAATTTATTTTATTTTGTAGCTAGATTAACGGAACAAATTTTGATTCTTTTTGATATAACTTGTTTCATTATATTTACGCAAATACATTTTATTAACTAATTGAAATTTAAAAGGACGAAATCGGAGTACCTGCTATTAATCATAAATATTTTACGAGAACATTACTAACACTTGACACAAGTATACATATATTATAACAACTTTACAAAGAAAAATGTACATATAATTAAAAACAAAAAATAAAGTAATTGATGAAGTGGTTATCAAAAACTACGATAAGATAACTGAAATTAAGAAATCAAAAACACTTTGAGGTGTAATTAATCAATCATGTAATCTTGCAAACCAGTTTAGTATGGATCTAGCTTAAAGAAAACTTCCTTCCTTATCTCGCTACGATAACAAAGTTGTAAACACGATAAATTAGTCAGACACACAAATTAGGCAATATGACTAAGATTATAAACGTTTATTATCGCAATATTTTTTAAATTATCAGCTCTATGATGAAAATGCCCCAATTTTAGTCTGTTTGTAATAAGAAATAAGAACGCGCATATATTTTCTACAGGTCCACATATATCCATATGTAAATAGATGAAAATATAGATCTGAATCCTGGCTCCAATGTTTCAGATGCCAATTTAGAAATAATATAAGATTACAGCTACTTTTAAGAACGAACACGATCTATATAAAAAACCCAAAAAATTTAGCAATCTTAATTTGTAATACAATATACCTGTTTCCAATCCCTATAAAAAATATATTTCTCGAATCAGGAGATTCAGGAGGAGGAGGAATTCAGTAAATTATACTCAAACGAAACACCTATCAAATAAACTCCAGTTTAGTGCCACCTCCCTCAATACTAACCCGATATAATATAAGAGGGCCGCAGTCAAAGTGTTAAAACAGTGCAATCGAATGTACCCGTTACATAGTAATGTCTCTCATTGGGAGTCTGATCTCCTGATACAAAGAATAAATGTTTAATAGGAAGTAGAAATAGGTTATGTTGTATTAAAAATCAAGATTAGTTTAAAATCGCATCCAATTAGACATTTCCTCTAAAACTACCCACACATTAATATTACTACTCAATTGGAAAATAATAGACGGAACAACGGTTCTTAGACTCACCAAAACCGGAATACTCACGTAATATTGGAGATACGAAAGCCTTCTCAAGTTTTCTGATTTACAAAACCTAAAACTGGTTTACTTCCTTTACGAAAATATATTTTAGTCTTCTAGTATCCTACTTGACTTCCTATTGTAGAACTTCAATGATACAATCCACATCCAATCTTAAACAAATCTGAAGTGTTATCAGAGGTCGTATGTCTCCTAGGAGCTAGGATATTCGCCTCGCTTGTAAATGTTGCCGCAACAATCTCTCCAAACTAAGCACAAAAATGATTTCAAGGTGGATTATCGGTTTTTATTACTGATATCTTCATGTAAATCTATCTTATCTATCTATAAATATCAAATATAAAGGCCTTTTATTGTCACTTCTGTTTCGGGGGCACGCTAATTCTCGAAAGTTATAAGTCCATAATTTGAGTATTTGAATAATTTTTTTGCAAAAGTTATCGAAGTTGATTTTTGTTTTCAAATTCTTTCATTTTTATTAGTATTTTATGACAAATTTACATATTCTAGAAATTACCTTTGGAGGCATTGCGTGCGCCCTCATGCCCCCAAAAATATCTCTGCGAATATACATAAATATATAACCAAATAATGACACGCATATAATGTATTACATCAGCAAAATTACGAAATGTTTCCAGATTTTCCTTGTCATAATAATAATAATAAATTTAAAATGACTTGGGTACAAGTCATTTTATATATTAGTGTTACGATAGACTATTCGTACGGTTACGGCTTATTAAGTGTAAGTACGACCCTTTCTAGGTATCTTTTAAGACCATAGTGAAGCGTCAAGTTTCATATTACGGCTTAAAATTAATTCGTAGAATGTGAGCTAGGAAAAGGAATTCGATATTAAGCATGGATACCCCATGTATTTATTCTTCCTACCTTCTTACTTTTCATACCAATTGGCTGGCTTTCCTTACCTATTTTTGAGTCCCCTTTAATCCGGAACAATATTTTCAAAAAGCATGAAATTCATTTCAATATGTAAATATTATCAATGAATGTGATTTATGAAATTTTTCTTTGGAAATTTAAGGAAATTCTACTCACTTGCTTGGAAAGTCCTGACCTAGGGAACTTTCGACACAGATAATTTAGGGTTTCGAATAATATAGGATATAGGTTTCGGATAATTTAGGAGTAAATACCCCCGTGTAATAGTATTATATAAACGGTATAAATGGTGAGCCAAGTGATCTTTAATTTTTGGAAATTGTGTGCTTTTTAAAAAATTGTTACGGTTTGTTTTTAAGAAAAAACTCAACGTGAGGGAAACCTATAAGCCTGAGAGTTTTTCATAAAGTTGGCCAGCTAGGTGAAATATGCCATAATCCTTCTCTTTTTGTTTGTTCGTTTGAAGTCAAAAATCTGAGAATAAACACTTAGCGACATTTCAATTAAGCGTTTTCGTCGGGACATTGTTTTTACGACGCAATCTTCTTTTACGGTTATCTTCCGGTTTCGTAAGTTGAGCACGTGTAAATTTGTTTGACAAGTTTCGAAAACATTGCCTAGTTGAGTGAAAAATGCGCGTCTATTCGTGTAGTACCTAATAAATACCCAATGAACGTGTTTTTTTTTAATTACGTAATTTTATATAAATCATTGTCCAACACATGGATTTTATTTCGCGTTGTACGTAAATATTTTTTTGGTTTGATCATTATTATTTACGTAAATTTAATTTTAATCAGCGCCAATCGAGCATCCGCAATTCGAAATACTAGATTGTTTCTGGATAAAAATTCTAGGGAGGTATATATAAAAACCCTTTGCCTTTATACGTAAATCTCGTCAAAATAGGTTTATCATTTTCATTTTAAATGTATGGGGCCTAAAGTATACATTTTTTAGTGTTTAGTTTAGTGGTTTAGAAACTTTGAAACTAGAATCCCTTTTCTGACGCAAAAAAGTAGTGCATTTTGTCGGTCCCTAAGAACTTATTCTATTAACACAGAATTATTTCGTTCTAATTATTATGATAATGGAACTGAATTGATTAAAGGCCCAATAACATAATTTCAGAATTTAATCGAATTAGAAAATTTCAACACTTCATATATGTCACCCACATGGTGAACTATATTGCCCATATCAAAATTTAATGATGAATAAGCATCAATAAGAATTTACCTATAAGAACCCGAAAACCTTTTTGCATTTTTTAATGAGTACTCTTCATGTTAATTGATCTTGGGCACTTATGGAGATCAGTTACAACCTATAGTCTATTCAGATGGACAGAACAGACATGGATGGGCAATGCTCAACCTTAAAACTTCTCTGACCTCCACATTAAAATCGACAGTGTTAAAGCATTAACAACTGTTACTAGTTCAGCCGGGTGGCTGTCACAAACCTATGAAAAATACTTAACTACCTCAATGTCTTGCAGAGATGCATTGCTGCACCTAAGAACTAAGTCAGACAAAGATAACAATCCATACTGAACTTATGTTATGTTAAAATTACAATAATGCAGGTGAAACTTTGATAATCATGGTAACAGAAATGTATTATTTGCATTCTAGTAATATAAATACTAATAGCTCACATTATTAACTTGATATGGTCTACCGAGTTTTCCCCTACACAAAAGGGACAACAAAAACTCAATCTCTGCATTTTATATTCCCCTACTTCTATTAGATACTACAGGTTTTTGTATACAATACTAAATCAAAATTTGTAATAAAATATATTGTAAGGCTTTTTAAATTTTAATTTGTAGGCATATATCAAACCAAATGCATATCTATGTATTTAAAAAATTAATACATACCACAATAAAACATGAGTGCATACATCTTTGAAATATAATATACTTGGAATTTTTTTGTGTATATTTCTTCCAGTAAAAACTAGCATTATAATATTTCTGTTTGCCAATCCTGGATAATCTTAGGAAGTCAGATAGTATGAGAATGACAGTTGGATTATTTTAATGCATGATAAGATTGCAGGGCTTGTAACTTGTTAAAAAGTATCTGAATTTATCAATGATACGAAAAAAGTATGGCTCATTGATTAGTACAGTGCCACTTTCCAATTGGGATTACAATTAATTTATCTTTCAATTTCAATCAATTAACAAACTCTTTATGCCCCTCCTCACTGAGCAATGCTTGTCAAATCTAAACCACATTATTATTTCAATTTGTTAAAGGATTGGGTTTAAACAGAATAGTCACTATAATTCCATGCATTATGCATGGAATTACAATTCCATGCAGAATATTCTGCATTTTGTAACAAGTGCATTCCTTTTAACAAAGTAACTTATTTTTTGGTATTTTTGTATCAAGTCATAACTTTGCTTCTATTGGGCACAGGGAGACCTGAGCATAGAGGAGCTAAGCAATGTCTTCGCTTTAGAAGGTTTCTGCACATCACTTGAGTTAACAAACCTTTAAAAACTTTATACAGAATTCTCTAGCATGTAGGTTTGATTATTTTGCTTTCATTTAATGATGAGTAAGTTCGAAAAATCAGAGGTGCATGCCAGTAGTCCAAGGTCCAAGGTCAAATTTTCCATGTGCAAGGCTGGAATCTTAACTGCTAGGCTATGAAAACTCCAACATTCACTGCTAATACTATCACCAATGTAAGAAAAAACGAATAATTGTTGCTTTGAAAAATTATTTATTATTATTTTTATTTTGTTAATTGTCTATAATTGAAGTAGTTTTTCTACTAGCTTACTTTTTCCCAGTCAATGCAAGCTAACAGTGCACTCAAAGCCGATGAATTGATTGTACTTCGTAAATTTGACATTAATTTAGTATTCAAATTAAATCACAAACTTGATGAAGAATGTTATGTATGTTAATTAATAAAATTATGGTTATGTCTATAGGTACAACATGAAAAACAAAGAAAACAAAATTTAAATATAATGGTTAGAAACCAATTAATTAAGAAACACTTATAAAAAGTGATATCTCAATGTTCGTTATTTGATAAATGCTGACAAGAAGTGACAAGAGGGCAGATTCATATCTCGAGTAGAGAATTGCAATCACTATTCAGCACAGGAATAATTAGTTTTAAGGTCTTCCATGTTAGGTTAGTAATTATTATTGTAAATAAATTACTTGTTATATGTTGTTATTTTCAATGCATTATGTATTTAACCTTATAGACTTGTGGACAAGTAATAGAATTAAAACTAGGAAAACTATACCGTTGTAACAGTGTAGGTGGAGTTAACAAGATTACGGGTTACTGACCTCTAGTCAGTGCCCAGTTTGCTTCCATTGTTTTTGTAAAACATTGTAATGAAATATAATCTGTGGCATTTTAAATGTCAAAGAATCCAAGTTTACGGACTAACTTGCTTAATTCAAACTATGTTTTATAAAAGTTGATGATAAAATAAATTAATATATGGTTTTAAGTTTTCATGTTGTTGGAAAATTTTATTACAAATAATAGATTAAAAGCAGTTAATAGTTCAAAACATCTAACCATCTATAAACTTTAGACTTCTTAGATTCTTTATATGCACATTAAAAATTTCTATCATTATTAAGTATCTTCTTACAAATTCTCATACACCTTGTATGGAAAAAGACATTTGACCTTAACATAACAATAATAGTCAGAAATATATTATTCAATAATCACATAACAACAAAAAATGAGAAATTTTTATTTACAATTGCACATTGATAATTTAATATTATTCAATTTATTATGGATAACTGCATTGATAAGTAAAGAAAAGAGATTGAAATTTGACATACATTTATGAGTCAGTAAGTTAGAGGTACACTGTAGTACAAGGTCAAGGCAAGCCAACTGAATAAATAAGGAATGAGGTTGCACTTGATGAAAACATTTAAAATCACAATAATTATCACTTTCCTCGCTAAGAGTGTACAGTCATCGAAAAAGTCCTTTATCAATCATTCACATAGTTTCAATAATCACTTAGTATGAATCAATGAATATAATTCATTCAGATTTTAGGGGTTTAATTAGAAAGATTTTTGGATAAATATGTTGTAGATAAGTATTCAAACTTCAGTGTATAACATTATTGTTAATAAAACATGATTTTATTGAGCCGTAACAAAACAAACGGTATTGGGTAACGCAAATCAATAAATCAAGGTTGGACCAGCCAGATGCAGTTGCATTTCTACTACAAACAAATTATTTCAATACTTAGTAACAAAACTTCGGAGTCTAAAATGGACAGTTAAGTTGTGATTGCGAATAAGGCTATGTCAATTCATAAAACAAATGTTATTTAACAAAACAAGAAAGAACTTACCGGGCGACAGGTGAGGAATGCAGGCAGCGCAGAACACTGTTCAAATCAAAAATAAAAACCAACAAGCAAAGTGCACAGTTTTTTAACACATCACAAACGTAACAACACGAACACAAAGCTACCTTTAAGGTTCTTTTTAATACGTGTACTCATAAAACTGCATTATTACAGAAAAAAAATCGCTCATCATAAATTAGAGCTCGCGCCCGCACCGCACGTATGTGTGCATTGCTTTGTCAGTGTGTCTATCTATAATAAAGTGCATTCGATACGATAGGATAAAAGGGTCCTTTATAGCTCACTAAGTACGGATTAAAATGCGTTAATCTAATAAGTATTTTATAAACACACTGAACAAAAAAATCATAACTTTTACTTTTAAATCGTTGAAGGGAATTAAAACATTTCATATATCTAAGGAAGTGAGCTACATCAAGTGGAAATATATAAAATAATATATTTTGGATTACGTTTCTAAATCTGAATCGTATGGTCTAAATATCTTTTAAGGCTTGTGTTGTATTGGTAGACAAACAAACCTTCAGTGAGAATCATGAACCAAACGACATCTATTAACAATTTAAGGAAGTCTGTGACGTTTAGCGTTTAGATTCTGCAATTTTATTATAGGTGTAATAATTATAATACATATTTATTCAATGTAGTCAATGGAATAAAGTATAGATATTCTGATAACTTAATTAATAATTATTTGTATAGTGTAATTTTTTACAAGGATAAACTCACGACTGATTATTAGAGGGTTATTTTACTAATAGGAATAGTATGAAATCATTTCCACAATATTTAAAATCAAATTATACAAGAAAAATTACCTCTCATTCATAAATCATTTAAAAATCCTTTTCATATATTTCAGTGATATTATTTCCAATACCTCATGAGATAGGATAGGAAGTATTTTTATTCATAAGGCAACACTACTTGAGTCATATCAAAATTAATTCAACTGTTGCCTCAAACTTAACGTAAGTAAGTACTAATGTATTTAGCATGTATATTACTTTAATGCGTTGCTTATTACAAATCTTCTAACAACAATCGATCGAGGCTCTTTGGATTAATTAGCCCGTAGCTAAAGAGAATATCTACGAATAAAACGAAACAAAATGAGTAACTAGCTTAGAATTTTTATAACTATGTTCAGGCCAGCCCTAAGGTTCTTTTGTAATTAAATGCATAAATTCCGGAATATACCATTTGTACACATAATGTATTCTTTATCGAAACTATAAGGACAATAAATCATGAATGAATAAAATAAACATAAATTTCTTTTGACTATTTTATTGAACCATAGCTACATATAAAATTTATCCTAAGCAAGCTGAGTCTTTGGTGCGGCGAAGGTTCGTTTCCGGGACGTTTTCTTTCGTGACATTTGCATCTGCTGCAGTTGGCTGTAAACTTCACCCCAAATATCAGTTTGTTCTTCAATTGGTATTGTTTTTCTTAAAAAAAAAGAAAGAAGGAAACAATAAACTTTTTAGTTCATGATTGGATCTTAAGTCATACTCCCTATATTTTGTGTATAAGTTTATTTGTCAGTAAATATTTGAATGTAGGTCTCGCCAAGTTTTATATATATTTAAATAAAATATTATACAATGAAAATAGTTCTAAAAAATGGCATCATAAATATTGGGAGCATTACATCAAAATTATTGTTCACTTGTTTAAATGTTAGACATGTGACAATATTTATTACTTCATATAAGTCAATAAATGTAGTCTCCTTAACTTTTGCACTGTTAAGTTTGTACTTTTTTAAATATAAATAATAATAATTCAAGTGATCTGCTTAATGTTAAAGTGACCATACCGCCACCCATTCTATTATAAAGAAATAACTACCTGTATTGTTTCATTAAATCAAATTTCTCCCAGGGAGTTTTCCTCAACTCCCTTCTCACTTTGTCCTTTTGTGTGAGATATTGTTCTATGTTTGATATTCCCTGAAGCCCTTGCCTTTCCCACCTTTCCAACCAAGGTTTAGGCTTCAGTGTTACCTGTAAATAAATGAAATTTGCCTATTGATTATAATTTGTTAAAGCTTGTAGTAAAATTGTTGTAACATTATTTTGATTTTATTATAACAGATACACTTACATACATCTCAAAAAGTTGCAAATATAAAAAAATCCACAGATAACTGCTTTCAGATGTAAATATGTATATACTACTATAATATTAGCATGATATAATGTCAATTAATGCTATAACACAGACTATTAATGGATCTGCAAGATGAAACTTATACAAGAATAAAGTGGCACAAATTAGCATTTCAGTTATTTCACTATATTTTATTTGGTCAGTAATGAAACATGGTCTTAATCTTCTACTTGGAGAGTCATGAACCTCTTAGTATAAATCCAAGAATGAGGCTGTAATATAAAAGTAAGTAAATTTTACCTTTACAGGATTCACAGGCACGGGTGTTCCCTCTGGTAATATTTCAGGGTCCATATCAAAGGGGAAAGTGCTGTATTCGGGCAATGCATCTCTCAAATACAGCAGGGTTTCATCAAGGCGTTTCTCCAAACATAGCACCTGTACTGCTTGAATTGTTGGATCATATAATTCATACCTTACCTGGAAATTGAAAAATGTGTCTAAAAGTGAAATAAAATATCAAGTGTGTAAAATCTGTTTGTGAATTTCAAACCCACATAACGTAAGATTGTTATGTAATGGTCAATTAAAGAAAATCGGAAATAGGTTGAATTTTTAAAATTTGATAATTGTGATTGTGTATATTCATCGTCTCTTGAAGACATTTAGTTTTTTACTACATAACAGCCATTTTTTTTATGTTTTGTAGTAGATAAAAATAATTGCATTAATTTTAACAAAATTGTAATTGTAATAATATCAATATTTTAAGATCATGTTTCTATTGAAGCCTAATATCCTTTAGTTTATATAATGAAAAACAGATGTACTGTACTAAAAGATATATGGAAAACTATGACATAGAGAAAAAGTAGTTTCACAATAGTGGGCTAGTATGGCATATACTAGTTGTTACTTATGATGTTAAACTTACTTCAACACCCTGATGATCAACAACATTTCTCAAAGTAAACTGAGCTCTAAGCCCGGCACCATATCTTTCAATACATATGCCAACAAATCTGTTAGTCTTGCCTTGAGCATGGCGATCAGCTGTAATCACCGCTAGCACGGATCCTGAAATGCATATAACAACATGATAATTAGTAAGCAATGCTTATTTATATCAGATATCAATTTTTGTTGCAAGCTAGAAAAGCCCTCAAAATCCGCCATAAAGCATTACTTGTGTTTCGCTTGGAGAGGCGCGGTAGCCAGCTAAATTTTGAAGTGAATCGACCATCTTAGTCCTCAAAAATAGCAACACATCTACATTCGAGCTAAGATAGGATTCTGGTCATATTTGTGGTTGTATGTGGATGTCTATGGTGATTATTTAACATCAGGTGGTTTGCATGTTCATTTGCTTCTCTTCTCATAAGAAAAAAAAATAGGCATACTATGTGATGGAGAGCAGTAACCATCTCCTATAGGCATGTGCAACACCACAGATATTGCCAATGCATTGCCAAGCATGCCAGTATTAACCACATATTATAAGGAGGGCTATGTAAATATTAACACTTTCCCTGTGGAGTACAAAACATCTGTGCATTGCGTGGGGCAATGTGCTTGCTGTTTATATACATCTATGTTGAGCATACAAATCTGTATGGATTATGGATGAACACAAGTGTTGTTTTTAAGTCGGCTTCACAAGACTGCGAGCGGAAACAATGTCTGCATATTCATAAATGTTATATGGAAGTTAAAAATTACATTTGTGTCAATTGTCAGCATATCTTCAATCTAGATAAAAGCTCTATCTTTGTGCCACCTCCTGCAATCCTGACTCGATCCAATATATGCGCGCCGCAGTCAAATCGTTAAAAAGCCTTAACTTACCAACATAAAACTCAGGTAGATCAATTTGTTTCCTACGATTCAACATGTCAATTCTTTCGAGTTTTTCGCGAAGGCTATTTCTCCATTCTGGGTTTGGGTCCGGGAGAAACTCAGGGTATACTTTTCTGTACTCGAGGATTGGGTTCAACAATCGGGGTCTGCGCCCTGCCTGCTTATTGACTTGGACTTCCTCCGATTGCTCTGTCGGTTCTTCGATCTTCTCCGGTAAGGTGGACAACACGCGGCAATCTAAAGGAATTTGTATCTTAGTTATTTTATTTAACTTACTTATTTTACTAAACACAACTTGTGTTACTAACCTCTTCTAAATAACCACTTCGTAACAGAAATTATATCTGAACTCGTTTTTCTTATTGCAAGTGACATCTTGCTATATGTACATCAACCGCAAAAATCTAATATCGCTACAAATTTTACGAATATTCAAATTAAATGCATTTTTAGTTTATTTAAAACGATCTAAGGACCTTTTAATTGGCTTTGACAACTTGTCATGAAATGTTGACATTATTAAAAGTTGTCTTGTCTGACAGATTTTTTTTTAATTGTTTTTTCTCACTCTGCATTATAATTATTCGCGCAAAATATATTTTTTTTTTAACTCTTTTGTTTTAATATTTACATTTGTAAGGCAAAAATAAAGAATGGTACTGAACTTCTTATTTAATTTCTTTGCCTAGACAGTTCTCATAAGTACAATTCAAATCTTCAATACCATTATGTTAAACCATATTATAATAACGCAACACTAGTAAGTTATTTCTATGAAATGGAGAAATGGATGCTGAACTCTAAAGTGTAATGATAATACAAACGTCAATTTTCATATTTTTTTGATAAGTACATTAGAAAAATTATAATCCTATGATTTTCATTTATTTTTTCTGTTCACTTTGATACTTGACAGCTAACTAATGTCACATTGAATTGATGAAAAACAAATTATTGATCGACCCAATTACATTGTTTTACAGAATTCTGATTCAGAAGAGGATAAGAAATGTCTTCTATTATCCAAAAATGTAATGACGACAACATTCCGCTGGCGGATGATGATCCGCAAGTAATCATACATGACGATGTAGAAAGCAATCGTTTGGATCACGGTCGTTCAATGGACTCATTACCGAGTTCTTACACAGGAGGTTCCTCCAGTCCTGGTCTCAATGGACCTCCTAGCTTCGAGCCTGACTCTGGGATTGATGAACAGGAAGAGAAGGCGCGCCTGATATCCCAAGTACTTGAACTGCAAAATACTTTGGATGGTAAGTCTGTGTCTGGCAATTTCACTGTTTTTAGTGTACATTACATCCGAATAAATATAATATCAGCAGCTTGTAAGCAGTTACACGTGTAGTTAAAATCGATAGATTTTTTTCTAATAGGTAAATGTAAAAATTAGGTGCATAAAATCAAAAACTAAATTGGAATAATGACCTAAATAAAACAATATCCCTTTTTATCATATACATATATTTTATGAATATATTCTATGTAAAAGTTTGTAGTACTCTTCAAAATAAGATTTAAGTTAATAATTGATTGTATGTTTTGCTTTTCAGATCTATCTCAAAGAGTAGACTCAGTGAAAGAAGAAAATTTGAAGCTCCGCTCAGAAAATCAGGTTCTAGGCCAGTACATCGAAAATCTTATGTCAGCCTCATCAGTGTTCCAATCTACAACACCCAATGTTCACAAGAAGTAATCAACATAATAGTAGCACTATATGTCGTTTTCTTTAAATGTTGGCACAATCACTGGCTTTCTGAAAATACTGGCAATATTATTATACAATAGTAAATGGGCTAGTTCTAATTTTGAGTTGACCAGTAATACAAAATATTCTATACATATTAATATGTATGCATAATGTGAGTAACAATAATACTGTAAGGGCATAACTATGTTTGATATTTATTGTAAATGTGCATAGTCTTCATACCTTAAACAGATACAATGTCAACTCAACTTCAACTCAACTCGCAGTATGGCTTTGAAATGTAAGTATTATGTTATGTTTCTTAAGAGTGAATTTGGAAGCGTAGAGCACACATTGTATACCTCTAACTTATAATGTGACAAATTCACTCTTAAGTAACAACATAAAGATTACATTTCTATGCCATACTGCGAGTTGAGTTGAAGTTGAGCCGACATTGTGTCTGTTTAATGTAATGAGTTGAGTTAAAGTGTAGTCTGTCTAATTTGCGAAGACCTTTATTCTGTGTAAATGTTATGCACTGTCATTGTTGGAAATAAGCACATTGTAATAGATAAGCTCTTAAAGATATGTACCCTCAAAATGGTGACTAATATACCTGGATGTGCCCTCTACAAATTCATAGCTCTATCCTCACCATGTCTTAAATGTTGGGAATATAATAGCCTAGCTGAAACCCTTAATAGATAGCATAAATAAATATTTAGGGGTCATTCAAGTATTACATAAGCAATAAACATGAGCGGAAGTCAATGTGTTTCTTACTTCAGATTTTATGTAGTTATGTCAGCAATGTTTATTTATTAATCAGAACAATAATAAAAAACAGAATAGTATTAGAAACATATATATTATGTGTTGTATTAAGTAAGCATGAAGGAGGGAAATATGATACTGCTGATAAAAAGAAGAGTGAGTAGGAAATGATAAAAAAATGTATGGTATACTTGAATGACTTCATAGTCTTGTATTCAAAACATGTTAAGATAGAATGATTAAATATTGAAGTATTGTTTGAATCTCTCGTCAAGAAAGATGCTGATAAAATTGTGTGTAATAAGATTGAGAGGCTTAGCTTTCTTAAAGCACTAGTGTAACTATTTACATGCATTATTTAGGGTAATTAATATAAGCTGTGAAACTATTTATATGAATTTATATTATTGATATTCTATCATTTTAATTCCAAAATATATTTCATGCCTTAACAAATTTTAACACATTAATAAAATGTTACAATATTTATGACCAATATAAAATAAGTTAAATGATTACATAATATGTAGTTATATTAGAATTTCGATTTTGTCAAACATTCCAATTAACATTATTACTTTACTTATTACTCTGGTGCAGTATTTTAATTTTTATTAACAATGTGTTCATGATATAATATTTAAATGCCATCACATGTAACAATAGATTTAAAAATAAAACACTTGTCTAATGGTATTATTTTTTTATTTAAAAGAATCCATATTGTATTTTAACTCTTAGTATGTATCTATATAATGTGTTTACAAATAGATTTAATAATTTATTCATTCTTAATAAGTGTTTTCTGTATCTTATAAGCACATAATATTTGGAAGCTGAAAATATGTACCAATCTATATGCAAATATAAATAACTTAAAGTTTCTCCTAATTATTAGAAAATTAGCATCACGTATTACACCCCTGACATTAGAAGGGTTGCCATCCGTAAATTTCAAATATCAGTGATTTGTATAAAGAAATATACTGAGATTTATGGGTTAACGACATGATACGCAAGCACCTGAAAAAAAGTTACCTAATATGCAATTTGTATAAGGTTATTAAAATTAAATAACGAGTATTTATGATTATATTCAATATAGAAATAGGTACGTAGTAAGTATGCGCATAATTAAAGTAAGACATCCTTAAGCTTTAAGGGATGCTTTAAAACCTGAAATATCTAAAACATATTTTTAAGTACACTTCGAAAAGCAGGACGTGTCCTGGGAAAGCGGAAGAGTTAACAATCGAATTTTACCCTATGGTCGTCTTAAAAAAAGTAAATAATAATTAAATGGGATGTTTGTGATGGGAGTTACATTTGCAATATTTATATAGAAACAAAAGTTAGAATAACATTGAAATAAACAATCCAGTACGAAAAAGTGAATAAATAACGATGTTTGCAAGGGAGTTAAATCACTTCTTGATTTGTGCTTGTTTTTTTATAGAATAAGAATAGGCAACTAAATTGCGCAGGTATTAAGCACCTTCACGCGCGGCCGATCAGCTAACTGCTGTAGGCGCATTAATTACCACGAGCTGACATTAATTAATCAATTTTTCATCAACAGGAATCGTCTCAATGTTAAAATCAAAATCAAAATCAAGTCAAACTTATAGAAACTTTATTTCTACACTACAAATCGTCAAATCTATAATAATATAACAGTCAGAGATCCTTATGCGACATTATACAGTAAAAAAATCAACCTAAATAACAAAACAGTAGTAACGAAAAATATGAAAGTGTTTAGATACACGGTATACTAGGCTCCGGCTTTATTTTTGGTTGGTAATTAAAAAGTTTAGACTGTCCTAAATGATTATTTAGTATGTATTATTATAATTCAAATCAATATAATGGATTTATTTAAGATTAAAGAAATATTGTATGACATGTCTAACATATTTTGTCGGTCAATAAAGATTCGGAAGTAAATGAATTACGCCATGCATTACTATACTTTTTGCGTCACGACTTGTGAAATCACGCCATTGAAAAACCTGGAATTGTAGCATGATTGTAAAAAAAACGGATGAGTTGCAATGAGTGAACACAAAAAGTAACCATGCAACCCGCAGTTGGGAATCGCGTGCGAAATACGTGACCAGTGCGTGACAGCGTCTATGACCGCGCTGTGATGTAATGTGCACGAGGTTTCCACGTGTTGTGGTAGTTGGTAGAATCAGTAAAATAATGCTCGAATAACATGATTTTATTAAAGTGATCATATGTTTTTAAAATCTTAATTGTAAACTTAAGGTGGACTGGTAAAATTTAATATTTATATTACTTATAAAGACTTGAAGGGTAGAAAGTTTAAGTTGACCTTTCTCTTTCATTGATGGTTTACATTAAATTCCAGGACATTCGTATAGTAAATGAAAATATCTGGTTCTACAAGCTTTACAACATCATGTATCTTGTTATATTTCATTATGTATATATTACTTTAATTACCCTTCCCCCTTGTAAATAAAATTTGTAAATATATATTAGGTGCTTAATCGAAAGTTGATGATAGCCCTTGGTACTTGATGATACTCTTGCTTCTTGTAAATCCTTGCTTCGAGGAAATTATGACGCATGTGCAGGCAACACTTTTTTATCCATCTCTTTCATTCGTATGGAATGAATTGGTGGATGAATCGATTGTGCCTCTTTCTACTCGCGCAACGCTTACATCCAAAAAGTTAGTCAAGCATTGACAGTTGGTGGTGCGTGTGTGTTTTTAACGTCCATTTGCAAGTGATACTATTGAAACAAAATGCCGAAAAAATTAAAAGTTGTAGTAAAATCGCTATATTCGCATGAAATTCGTAAAGATGTAAGCTTAGAAAACTTGAAGTCGTTGAAATTGGAAGATGCATGGCCATTTATTAGAGATGAAATTGAGATAGAAATCGGCAGCAGTCAGTTGGTTTGTATTCCGCATATCACCGAAGCCGATTTATACAAAGTTACGTCTCTTTTTGTACAAAATGAGAAAGAAACAAACGGTAAAATGTTCACACCGCTGGGCGAATTAATTAAAAATGTAGACAAAGAAAGATCCAATGCGGATTATGTTAAATGGTTGGAAGAAGACAAATTTCAAGACGAAGACTTTAAGTTTCCGCACGAGAGCGTAAAGGTGAGTTAAATAAATCGTATTTTTTATTGATAATTGAATATTTCCACAACGATGTTTCTATAAACTTGTATCATATATTTATATTCAAAACCTGACCTTGATTTGTCCGTCACTGGAAAACCTTAGTTCCTACAGATTGGTTTCTACTAAGTATTGAAAACAATTTTATTCATACACAAACAGTTCATAGCGGTGATTAAATTTATTATTTCCTTGAATAGAAATGGATAATTTTGGTAAAGAATTTAAATACGTAAATAAAGATTATTACAGTAACAGAGTTTCGCCGTTGCCCTAAACTCATGCTGTAAATCTTTTTTCTTGCTGGTTACAACACATTAGACAATAAATTTATAAATGTGTCATGAATCATTGTGAAGAAATCATTGTATAGACAATTCCTATTGACATTTATACATCAAGGACTGATTGTAGATTATCATCAATATAATCTTTTGTTTATTGTTAGCTTTGGCATGCTAATAGGTAGATCAATTAATTATATGTTTAACTTTAACCTGCGACTTTGGCCTCTAGATATAGTATTAGGTGCCTAGAATGACCTATATTGTACCACAAATTTGAAAAATATAGCTTAAAAAATGATTATGTTATCTCTTATTATTTTTGGGTAATATTCAGTTTCAATATAATACCTCTACATATTATAAAATAAAGAACCCAGTCACCATATTTTTGAGAGGTCACTTGTCAGTGAAACAGGTTGATATCCAAGTTATGCAACTCTGTTCTTCGAAATGCAAACAAGTACATAAAAAAATTCAGAGGAATACATAAAAGCTTCTTTTCCATTACATTTTCCTTTGTTATACCCATATATTTTCATGTTTTTCTATATTTTATAGGGTGTCTCATATTTTTATCAGTAAAGGTGTGATTAATCTGGGGTGATTCCATGTTTTATGTAAATTGGAACAAATGGATATAATGCATTTATGTTCCCAAAAATTATGTTAATATGGCAATCATTTTAGATTTATTATAGAAATACTCATATTGTTAAAGACAAAAAATAAAACAGAATATATGTATATACTTAAACTTTATACAAATATTTACTTGTAATACAATGCTAGTATCTAGTAAATTCTAGTTCTTTATCCAATATAACATCTAATCCTAAAGGCCTTACATGTTCAATTTACTATCGACATGACATTGTACCACTTTCAAAATAGGCCAGTACTGCATTTTAATTACATACTAGATTTGTATAACAAAGTAGGCTTTATTTCTATAGCAAGTTACATGAAATTGATTTCATGACTTATGACTCATATTATGTAAGTAGTT
>DWON01002950.1:0-19197 GCA_018251015.1 Phocides pigmalion okeechobee
CGTGGTTGTCCATGGGCTGCAGAGACCACTTAACATCAGGTGGCCTGCATGCCCGTTTCTTACTCTTTCATAATAAATATAAATATATATATTAGTGTGCTTAAATTTCAATTAAAACAATAATATGACACTCCATATGAGGTAGCATCCATAGTGGTTTGACACTTAGAGGGTTCTAAGTTTGTGTCTCGGTCAGGCTAAAATCTAAATTATGAAATTAAATTTCTGTTGTCAGTATGGATGTTTATGTAATTATCTGTTTATTCCATTATTCTATCGTTAGTATAGTTTAATTTCCATGATAATATCTGATTATTCTAATACGCAAAACTCCTAGTGCGGTTATTAATTTGCTATCTAAAACTCGTACTAAAAACAAAGTAATATCAAGGCGTTATCCATGATTGACGACGTGGAATGATGAATAATATATGGCTTATCTTCCAAACATGTACGTCACATTTTATAGATTGTGTTGGTACATATGTTTTCTAGTTTCCTAACATATTGTGATGAATAAAATATTAGGTATTGATTGTAAATCGATAAATATTATAAAACAAAGTCGCGTTTGTCTGTCTGTTCGCGATAAACTCAAGAAATACTGTACGGATATTCTCCAAGTTTTTAACTACAGATAGGGTGATTCCTGAGGAGAGTTTTGGTGCATAATAACTTAAGTTTTTTTTAGTAAATTGGCCGAGATATTAAATACGACGTCTTGTCGTTGACGAAATAGTTAAATTAAATTTCAGTTGTCGTTCGAAATAAATGTTTCTAATTGTTAGTTTTTGCAACTAGGTAATGACTGAATGCATGTATGAAAGTAAATAATGTAAGTATGTATAAACTCATTTACTCGAGCGAAGCCGGGCCGGGTCGTAACTTTAACAGGATATTACCCAACTGAAATCAATTTTAAATTCACTTAAGTGTAATGGATTTTTGTAGTATTGTGTATTTTGAATGTAATTTTGAAGTAAAATTTCTTTACGCACGCTTGACTTCGGGAGTATGCTGTTGAATGCGTGACGAGAGCGTTACGAAAAATGTGATAGGGCGAGGCGAATGGAAGTTGAGAGGGAGATATAAGTTAGTGAAAATAGAAAGAGATAGAGTTACATTTCGTATATTACTGTAAGAGAGCGAGGTGTGAGCACACATTTCCCTTCTCTCTTTCTCCCATAGCCATTTACGTTACGCATCTAAGACGCAGTGCAGGCCTATTCTATATCTCAAAAACGACGTTTTATGTACCTATTTTATATGAATAAATTTCCGTCGAAAGTGTCATTTAAATTATGTGTGTATTTTTTAATTGTCCTCAAAAACATGGAAAGGAGGATGTATATTTTATAATTTTTAGAAAGTAGTTAAATAAAATATACGTAGTAAATACATGCTTTGAAACAACTAATTAATTCATTTTATTAACTTTACTACATTAACATAAGGAAGATTTTATGTTACATTTAAAAATAAAAGATATATGTCCAATATATGAAAATATTTCGAATCTGTTGCATGGATCGAAATAATGACATAAAACTTATGTATCGTAAGTACCTTTTATATATTTCAAAAATATATCTATTCCGCAACGATGCCATTTTGTACTCATATCTCTTAAAATAATTCAAAGCTATGGAACCCTAATTAATTGCATTTTGAGAAATATGTCTTCATAAGTGTCTAAACTTTATGATAACACTGGTTGTGCCCGCGCCTTCGTCCGTGTTTATTTTATACATTCTCACAATATGAAACAATCTACGCATACATACATCCATTCATTATGTAATTTCTCATGCACTTTATAAAAAAAAAAAACTTATTATGCATCATAACCTTCCTCTGGAATTACTCTACATGTCGAAAACTGAAAAATCCGTCCAGCACTTTTTGAGTGTATCGCGAACAGACAGACAGATGCGACGGGACACTTTGTTTTATAATATTTATAGATGGTTTTTCACTACGTGAGCACGAAATGTATATATATAAGATATATACTTAAGCTGAGTAAAATATCATTTGTGTATCTAGATATATGTTTTGTACGTTACAGCTTCGGTCCACGCCCAGTTGTCAGTTATCGTGGTACCAGTAGTATTTTGTCTCGTAGCAGTCATTTTGGTGGTATTTGGTGTCGCGTACTACCAACATCGATCGAGGTATGTTATTACTTCCATTCCTTGTTGGTTATATCCTTATAAATACCGTTTATATTTTACAATGACGGCATAGATTGGCTCTATAGAGGAGTGTGGTGAAGCCACTTCAGGCGTTCCCGAATTCGGCTATTGATCGCCTGTAATTGAATGGCGCTAGTTGTTGAATTTAGTTTAATTTTTACAAAAGTGTTCTGTCTTGAACCGATAAGATTTGAAAGATGGGAGAACTATAGCTCGATCCGGGAGGTTACACCGCCGCTCTCATAATCCGCCGTAAAGCATTACTTGCGTTTCGTTTGAAGAGGTGCGGTTGCCGGCTACACTTTAATGCGAGGCGACCAACTTAGTCCTCAGACGTAGCAATATAGGCTCAGATAGGATTTCGGTCGTGTTTGTGGTTGTATGTGGATGTCTATGGGCTGCGACTACTTAACATCAGGTGGTTAGCATGCTCGTTTGCTACTCTTCACACATAAAAAAACTAAATTTATGAAATATAAGTAGCAAATGAGCATACAGTCCGCTTGATGACAAGTAGCCCTTTCCGACTATAGAATTTTCAGTCTGCGTGCTCGTAAGTGATAATTTCGTTCTATGTAAGTCTTTAATTGAGTCAGTATAGAATAGTACTGCCACTTGATGTTAATCACAGATGCGTTACTCTTCCAGAGAACTAATATTTTATACGTGAATGTTTTGACAAAATAATTTACATCCGAGACCTTAGTCGAAACGCACTAGACTACACATTAGACTACGAACTAGTTCTAGTGCGTTTCGACCATCACTTACTATTTTTTTATTATCCATTTCATCATTTGCTGCTTCACTGACTTAACATTTTGACTTCGGCGTTCATGTATTAGATCGGGTTAGCGTTGTGGAAGGCGGCGCTAAACTGGAGTATATTTGTTTAGACTGAAGACGCGCTAACAATTCCGTGAAATATATGTATTTTTAGCATCTGTGTGTCATCTACGAATACACAGACATCATGTCCGCCCCCAATCTTGTAGCGCCGACGTGAAAACAGCACTCTTGTTCGCCCGTAATCCATACATATTTATACGTACAACACAGGCGTGTACAAGCCACAAGCGCGTTGCGCCAAGTAATACACCAGTGTTGTACGCCGCAGCGAAAGTGTTAAGTGAATCTAGTTGTGTAACATTAAAATTAAAATTTCAGATACACGATAGAAGTAGCAGATTTCGATTTCGGCCAGCAAGTCCATCTCGACTACAAGACGTTCACTGAGCGTCTTCGGGACAGTTTCAGAAACGCTTTCGACTTCAGACAACGAGACGACTCCGATCCGCTCACGTCTGACACGAGGTACGATTCTATGTCGTAGAGATGTATATTTTTATAAAGGTTCTATGCATGGATTTCAAGGGTGGTGCAGAGTATAAACCACAGCAATATATATCTGTAGATTTACGATTGTCACCCGGTGCGTAGTAAAACTATAAGTGTGTTGCAGTGATACAGATGAGCAGCTATTTTATGAACGCGTAACGAAAATAACAGGGCGTGATGATAATGTGCGTGTAACGACAATATGAGCACGTAACGACATCATGAGCGTGTATCAACAATATGAGTGTGTAATGATAATACAAGCGTGTAAGAAAACTAGACGCGTTACGATACATCTGTGCGCTGTTCAAGCACAAGATTAGCGCGCCTAACTTTGATTAAAATATAGAGATATTTTGTGGTGCCATAATGTGGACCTCAATCATGGTGTCACGTATGATTTAAAATATAACAAATAATACATATAAAAAGTTATAAAAGTGCTATGAATTAATTATTGTCTTTGCGCGTGTCGGGTGACGATTGTACTATTATTCTCTATAGGTGCACATAATTGCTTTGGTCTAAACTTTTGGAAAACTAAGGATTCATATTTTTCTAATAATGACCGAATACATTTCTAGAAACCTTATTGGTTCCAAATTAATTCTCATTTTTTTCTTTTCTTATCAGTTATTAGTGATTAGTTAATTTATCTTCATAGCAAACCCAAATATTATCTTAACTAAGTCTCTGTAGATCTGTCTTAAGTGACTATTGTTTGTAAATGATTAAAATAATGGCGTAAATATTGTTTTACACTCTGTTTATTGCTATTGCAGTAACAGCACGGTAGAAGTGAGATAACCAGATTTGCTGATGATCACTATTGGTATAAGCGAGTTGTGAAAAGTATTAAATCTATGTATTAATAAATATCTAGTGATTGCAGTGATAATTTAGTATTGATATCTATATGTTAGAAGAACAGCAATCAAGCGTGCAGGCCGTCTGCTATGAAGCGGTCGCTGCAGATCGTAAACACACAATCCGAAATAGGGCTGAATTGTTCAAGGGCCACAGTGACTACTAAATATCAGATGTCACTCTTGTTTGCTACAACGCTTATGAAATTGGAATATTAGGGACTCCTAAATATCCATTTCCTGGTTACCGGAGCGAAGAGATAGAATTCTAGCCCGAGAAAAGGTAATACAAATCATGTTTCATTGTGTATCTTGGATATGCGGTCGTCTATGGCGACGATTGATCTGCGTGAGAGTCTACTGGCCGTCATTTGTCCAAAATAAAACAATCCATATTAGTATCATCTAATCAATTCCATCGATGTGCCATTATATAAAATACAAGTGGAATTAAAATATTATTTTTTTATGTTGGTCATTGTTTGATGAAATATGAGATCTTGGTGTAGGATATAAACCCACTCCAAAGCTTTTATAACTAAAAATAAATATAAACTATAGCAGCCCTTCCAGCATTCCATAGACTTGTATAGAATTGCCATTCTCAGAATATTTGTATAAAAAGGTAATAGTTATTAGACTATGGAATATAGATTATTATGAAATAATTAGATATTTATTGGAAATATTATATATTTAAATTTAATTGCAGTATTCGTATTATTTAGTCTTTAATTATAATTATAAGCCAAGAAGTAGGATAATTAATTAATGTTCTAATTCTTTCTTAAATTACAATATGTTACTATTTGATCGTAATTATGATTATGTTATTTACTACAAAACTATTTTATTTTATCTATGATCTTGAAATATAATAATAAAATATTTTTATTACAATTTATTTTTAGAGGTTAACTTTACATTTTGTTGTTTTGCAAAAAATTACACTTATAATAAGGTACGATGCTGCAATTTTTTTTACGCTAAAATATAAGTGGCCAGTCTGGAACTAAAGTGGTCTATGTTGCATTTTAGGCGAAATTCTTTATGTGTTTTTAAACTTATTATTTAATTTCTAAGCGTGTAAAATCCTAGGTGGTTTCTATGGAATTTCCGCACGATCGTAATGTAAGAATTTATGCTTTGTTATTTATAGACTTTTTTATTACAAGATAATCCAAAAATGATTACTAGCAATAATTTCTTCTCTATATCTCTTGAAACTTAATTTATAAATGCTATTTATATGTTAAAAGCGTTTATAAAGTTAACTTATAAGTGAGTTCTACTACGATTTACTACGATCTACTACGATTTTGTCTTATCAGATTGCTCAAATTTTAAAATTGTATGCTAGACCAATTTTGTACCAGGCTAGACAATTGTTTTGATGACAGCTATCTTTTTTTTTTAATACCAGTATAAAAACAGTTTCATAAATTCTAAACGGATGTCTCATTGTTTATAAGTCTTGAAGCTGTTGAATCTATTGTAATACGTCGTTTCGTTTCAATCGTTACTAAATTATTCTGATCTCTTCTTTCTTGTTTAATTTGTTAGATTGTGATAAATGACAAGAGCCTGGTGAATATAACTGGTAAATATTTAACCATGTATTGTATTTGGTTTCATTTAAATAAACTTTGCTATTACATTTAATGGAACGATTTTTTTCAAATTAACGCTTACGTGTCGGAATTTTTCAAGTTATTTTTTTCTTATTATATTGCAGTCATATTTTAGGGCGGTATCAGAGAAAGTATTTCTATGTAACGAAAGCGTAAAGCATTACTGAAAAAACTCTCAAGTATATAAATAATGTAAATAAAGCTTTACTTAATACAGACTGATTCATGTTGGCATTAAATTAACTGGTTTAATAATTTATTTATATTATATATCATTTGTTGTATTTTGTTATTAGAATTAAATATGAGAATTTTTTACTTAACATTTACCCTGCGGCGCGGATATATGTATGATCGGGTCAGTATTGCGAGAAGCGGCTCTAAACTGGAGCTTATCTGATTATACTGAAAATACGCCGACAAATTACTGAAATATTGTATTTTTTAGCATATGTGTATCATCTACGAATACACAGAGGTAATCTCCGCCCCCTAGTCTTGTAGCGCCGAAATTTGTTCGCCCATAGTCCATACAAATGTGTCGGTGCAACACAGTTGTGTAGGAGCCGCAAGCGCGTCGCGTCCAGAATTACACAGCAGGGTTGTAACCGCAGGGAAACTGTTAAATATTACACAGGATTATGGAATTATCTCATATAAAATATATTCTGTATTATTTATGTTAATTCATCTTTCAAATGGTTTACTTCTGCTATTGGTTTTCTTTACACATAATATTCGATTGTTTTTTTTTGTAAACCTTAATAATTTGTTGTAACTTTTATTGTATTTTGTTATGAATGTAATTAATTAAACACCTATATGATTTTTATATCTTTATAGCAATTATAATTAACTTTTTTTCTATAGCGATTTCGTAAAATGAGTGTAAATTACGTAAAAGCATAATTTGGTTAAAATAAAACGGTAACACCGCGGCTTGATTCATGTACAGGCTCAGATAGGACTTCAGTCCTGTTTGAGGTTGTATATAGATGTAGAAGGGCTGCAGCGACTGCTTAACATCAGGTGGCCTGCACGCTCGTTTACTGCACTTTTATTGAAAAAAATCTTTAACAATCTTTTAAAATATTTCCAATACATTGCTTTTGTAATAACTAAGAGCAGAGAAAATGTACTTGACGTCAATATGATTTTTTACAAATGATCAGTCATGTTTTGTGATATTTTAGGTTAATTTAATTAAGTCTTTATGTTATAATTTAGTCATAGGTATTATTAATGAATATCGTTTCTGTACATTGGAAGCTTAAAACTAATGCTGTTCTTAATAGAAATGTTATGTCAAAATATAATGTTGGGATGGATTCTTCTTCGTAACTATTCTTGTGACAGTTTCGGTGGAAAGGTTCGGTTGCTGGCTCACTCACTTATCGCATTCTTAATGGAACACTGACCCATTAGTAGATAGGTCAGAATTGAGTTACAGACACAGGCTTCTGTTAGCGCCATCTACCGTCTACCGTAAATTGAAATTACGCATTACTACCATCCCAGCGATATATCAGTTTTAAGCATGCGATATGAGGACTATCGTAGTCCTCAGTATTAGCAGTGTATTTATGTAAACTCAACCTCAGATGATTCCACTTTGATTGGAACTCATGTTTTATATGGAATTACTTACAAATGTATCTATACTGTAGTGACCACTTACCATCAGCATTGCTTGCTCTTTTAATATTTATATTTCTTAAAACAATATTATAACTAATAAAGCCTTGTTACTAGTCACTTACGTTTTAAAGGTGGTGGTACCTTTGATTTTTGAGTTCAGAGGTATCACCGTTACACCTATTCTTATAAATCATAAAAGATATGGTAAGAGATATACAAGGTGATTAAAGTATATTCGGAGGAGCAACGATGTATCTGACTTCTTGTGATCGTTTTATTCGGTAAGGGTACCAAACCAGCATGTAGGCTGATCTAGTTGTCGCTGCAGACCATGGATGAACGTCCTTAACCCTTTCACCGCCATGCTTTTATTCACTTCGCGTGCACCAAGCACCAGAGCCTTTAGGTATAATATTGCAAAAGACATTTATCGATATCATATAAATGACGATTGGGGAAAGTGTAACCAATATTAAATAAACATTGGTTGACAAGGTATAGGCGATAAAAATACAGCGAAAAATATCGCATTAATAGTTTTATTGTTGCATAACGTTTGTGTCGGCATTACCCGACATTGGCGTTTGAACGTCCAAAACAATTTGTCGGCTACAGCCGACGGCGGTTGTGAAAGGGTTAAACACGACTGAAGTCTTATCTGAGTTCATACGTATATATGTTGTTATATCTGACGACTAAGTTGTTCGCTCTTGTAAGTGGCAATCGCACCTCCAAACTAAAACAAGAATAGTTTCAAGGCAGCTTATGAGAATGACGGTGGTACCATCCCAGTCGTACTACCTGTTAAAATTTTTCGCAGCTATCCTTTTTTCGCAGCTATCCTTAGGTAGCTCTTTAGTTTTCTTGGAAAATTGTATTACAAATCCATTAGCGGCATAACCACTTGTTTTGGACTTCATGCTATCTTGCTACTTGTTAAACACGTTTATCGTGGACATATGTGTGGGTAATGACTGACGGATGTTGAGCATAACTACAGTTATTAATAAATCGGTAATGAAAAAAGTACGTAATAAAGGATTTTAAATAGTGGTGCGTTTATATGGACGCAATTGTAAACCCAACGGAACGCTGTAATTCTGTTGAAGGGAATCTGTGTATTGTATTGTGTATTTGGAAATTAACGTTTATTTAAACGCACCTAGAGATGACGTATGCATTATTTTTGTATGTGAATTCATGGTCATATTCGTAATAAAATGGTTGATTAAAATGCTCCGATTAAACTTTATAAATAAGTACCTATTCAAAAATATGTAAGGAAATTATAAACATATGTTGAAATTAATTAGTGTTATGCTTCTAAAGTATAGATTGTATGATTATAGTTGCATTAAAGTGTTGTTTAATATTTGTTGTTTTTATTTCTCCCATAAATACGGGTGTTATAATAACAGACGCAAAATAACTTTTTAAAGGTGGTAGAGCCATTAGAGCACGCCCGGGGCGGTACCACCTTCACCATCATAACCCGCCGTAAAGCAACATGTTCTTCATGTATTGTGTTTCGGTTGGGGAGGTGTGGTTGCCGGATACACATTATTGGAGGCGACCATCTTAGTACTGAATTTGTATACAATAAGATAGTTTTTTAACTAAAGAACTATGAAAGAAATGGAAGACGAACTACCGGTCTCTCTATATATAACGAGAAAATTTTGATTTAATAATGGACACCTATGTACTCATACATAATCTGTCTGGTCCGTACTTTATTGGGTTCGGTCCGTACTTTAGTGGTCAATTTTTAAATGGATTACATGGACGACGAAACGTAATGCAGTTACTAAGATAATACCCAGAGGCACATTCAGGCCATTTAGGTAACTTTGCGTTAATTATTTTACTAAGAAGATAATAAGATTATTTAAAGGATAATACGACACGTACAATACAAAAATCGACTACGTCCATTACGTATTTAATCCCGTGGAAAATATTAATTAGTATCTTTATGGATACGACGTTACAAAAGACCACGCAGTTCATTTGATGTTAAAAGATAATTTTTGTCATCGACATTTTTAACACCTTCCCCGCGGATCGGATATGTATGTTCGGGTCAGTATTGCATGAGGCGGCCCTAAACTGAAGCTTATTAAATTATACTGAAGATACGCCGACAAATTACTGTAATATTGTATTTTTTAGTATCTGTGTATCATCTACGAATACACAGACGTAATGTTCGCCCTCAATCTTGTAGAGCCGACGTGAAAACAGCACTTTTGTTCGCCCGTAATCCATATAATTTTTTCGCTAAAAAACAGTTGTGTAGGAGCCGCAAGCGCGTCGCGTTCAGAATTACACAGCAGTGTTGTAGCCGCAGGGAAAGTTAATTATGTTGTCGCTCTCAATAAAAATAGGGTAGTTGCCCTAAAAATAAGGTAGTTTGGAAAAAAATGTTAACAAACCATTAATCGTTATATCAACATTTAAAATCCTGTCAATACTTTCTAACTGCTTTAAATAAATGTAAGGAAAAAGTTCTCAACTGAGTAGGTATTTGCTCAAGAATGGTCGTTGTTTACGAATTCTCATTAGACAATACTTACTAAGTGCAAAGTCATTATTAATAATTATTTATTAGGTATGTACTCGTACTTACATTCATAAAATAACAATAATACCAGCTTACATGTAATAAAGATAACGTTTTAATATTTATATTAATATTAATGCATACATTAGCTATCAGATTGAAAAGAATTTTGCACAAAATGCTGGTAATTTTTAGTGCAGGTAATAAAACAGATTAATTTTATTTGTGCAGAAATAATTTCAATTGAAGTTAAGTACCATATCTCGGACACGTATGCTCCAGTATACCAGAATTCAAGCAGGGGTAAATTGCAAGCACAATTAGAGTTGGGTATCTGCAGAAAACACTAAGAATTGGACATTTAGTAGGTACATTGCTTACAACAATTACTACAATCAATGATATTAGGATATGTGGAATTTTTACCGCTAAAAACCTCGATGACCTACTTTTATGCTCGTAGAGTATACCGTGCTCCGTGGACTAATGTCATTATTCTCCGACATAAAGATTCTCTTATCGGGCACTTCTTGGGGCGAGGTTCTGTTGCTCCCGTAACACCTGTTAGTTCATACGACTGGTTGAAGTAACCCAAGTCCACGTTTTACTTGAGGTCCTCTGACCCTAATCCAGAGAGAAATTTCTGAAAAAATTATGTTTCTACGTTTACGCGACATGTAGACACTTTCCATCCATATGATGATTTAACGTACATGTAGGTTAAATTGCCGCAAAATTGTTTATCTTGCTAATTGTGCGCTCGTTTCATACCTATTTAGATCATAAAACGTTAAATGATAAACGTTTGTCACTAAAAGGGTTAGTGGCTAATGAACCTATTTTTATGCGCGACACACTTCAGCTTTGTCTGTTAGGGGCGAGTTGGAGTACTAATTTAACTCTTGAGCTTCGTAAAGTCGACTAGAACATTAAAAGTATCCGTTTTTCGCATTTCATTAAAATTTCAACTCGCTAAGCGCGGTCTAGGCATTTTAAGTGGCTTTTGGGTTAAATCTCTCTAATCGTGTTACGAATACATGAAGTACCTACTGTTTAATTAGGTACTCTTTCGACCCCAACACCCCTAATGAAGGCTTGAGAGCGTATTATGTCCCATTTTCTAACTCAAGATTCTTGGGAATGTGTAGGATGTGCTATACAATGATTTTTATGTGAAAGTAAAATGTTTTCACGTTTCGCATTCCACACAAAACCGCAATATTCAGTTTACCAGTACTTAAGTATGATACTTAATTTTATAACTTTCAATAGATTTTTTCGATCAAGTTAAAAAAAAATTTAGACGAGGTAGCTATTACAGTTGTTACAATTGTTAGTCAGCCATCTGAGTCTGCCATTGAGTGGTTAAACATTTTTTTTTAAACGAGACAGTAAATACCTTCACTTTACCTATATAATATCAGTAGTACTGTTGGTTGGTTGGACTTCTGTAAAGTCGACTGTAACTAATGTAAGGTCATCACTGTAGAAACCTCCTTTAGAGGCCTAGGTTAGAATGCCTTATCAGGGGAGTATATGAACAAAACGTTACTAGGTCGGCGGATTCTGAGGTAAATTTTGAGTTACAATATTTAAAAAGTTATGGTGTATAGGCAAATATAATATAATTACAATTTATTAGTTTAATAATGGGATTGTTGAGAAAAGGCGCGAATTTGTAATTGAGATATATGGTAGGTATCAACTTTTTGTGGAGTGTGTATTGTATAAATTTGATAAATACCTCACAATTCAAGCTTATGAAATGTATCTACACATACAATATTCGCTTCAGTGATAAAATGTGGTGCTTGTTTACAACTCGTTTGAACAAACCAGTGACGAATTATTTTGATTGTTATGTTTTTAACGCGCTATAGTTGTTAATGTCGTTGAACGCGCTCAAATCGTATTGTTACTATTATGAAAATTTAATTTTCCTTTTCGTGCTTTGGAGGGCATATTAAGCAACCGGTTCCGGTCGTTATCGATGGATAAGAATCGTTAAATCTTGTCGAATAACGCATTGGGGCACCATAAAAGAGCTTCAGACTTTCCGGTTGTGGTAACAATATACCAGCATTATGGTATAAAAAAGTTGTAAAAATTACAATTCAACATCAATAATTTCGGGCAGTTGAATTATACTCGTATCTCCTCATATAAATAGGTATGATCGGGCTTTGACCAAAAAACAACGCGTACTTATAGTAAAAGTAATGATAATGCTTGTATATTACTTATAAAATGTTATATTGCCTCCAAAATCGTCTTCAATCGTATCATTGTCCGGTGTAGATTAGGTGCCTACAAATATCGTTAGCAGGGTTATCTGGCAACTATAACCGCAATCAATTGGTGAACGTAATCTGATACACGAATATTGCCATCGAAACCTACCTAATAGGTAATTGTAGATTCTGTCCGTAGTTAACGAGGTACGTAATGTAACGTAAATGAGATCACTGTGAATTTATGTGAGATATGTTGTATAATTCTAGCAAATGTGTTATACATGAAATCTGCATTATTATATCGTGTATCGGTTATAGGAAGGTAATGCTATATAAATATACTTAATAAGGAATTCTAGATTATATCACTATGTATGATAATTATAAGATAGACGCGAACACCCCGTGGTGCAACTAAAATATTTGCAAGATATAGTTGAAGGACGCGGATGGGGCTATTGAGAATTATCTCTAAAATTTCTCAAGAGCGTATTTTTTTTTAATTTTTGCTCCTGCTCTTGTTAAAGTTCAAGTTGATTATCTTGTTAAAATATTCCTTTCAATACTTATATTAATAGAGTCGCAAATGAGCTATTATAAATCAATCCAAACAGGACTGAAGTTCTATTTGAGGTCGGTGTAATTGCGTTGATACCTACTGGTGAAGACAGAAATTTGCATTGCAAGTATAGATGACAACAATACTTCTTCAAGCGTAACAAAAATGCTTCAAGGTGTATTATATGGTTTGCGAAGATACCCGGACGAAATATATTTCCACCACCCAATTAAGTTTAAAGTTTATTAATCTGTCTGAACAGTCGTGGTACATAATCTAAATTATTGTCGTCTTAATATTGATCTGTGCTGGGCAATGAGACATTATTGATTACATTATTATGAATAAATTTAATCATTTTGTCAAAGAACATATTATAGTGTAGTTACTTGTAAAAGTTAGCACCGTTTTACTGGCGCAATGAGATGGACAATTTCGCGACGAGACGGCGCGACGCCTTTTGTCGTGTTTTGATCGACTAACGGGTCTCTTTTATGAGCTGCAAATTTTGAAATGCTTGGTATCATCATTATAATAAATTGTTTTATAGATGTATAAGAAAAGAATATAATTGTTTGTTATTGTTAAAACACTGATAGTGTTTACTTACTCCAGGACGATAAATAGCTAGTGACACTGCAGTGAATACATAAAATTCAGTATAACAAGTTGTAGGAATTGTACGATTTGACATGAGACGAAACAACCAAGTACTAACTAGTAACCAAGTACTAAATTTGGATATGGAGTTTAGGAGTAGCAACGTATGTGTGATCAATGTCAAATGTTTCTGTATGGAGTCAAAAACGGATAGATGGTGACGAAAATTACTACTTACCATCAAATGGATTGCATGTTCGTTTGCTACATTTTAGATTATAAATAGCTTTCACTTGAAATATAACAAATACCTCGAACGTACCAGAATTTTCTGTAGTAGGAATGGTTAACCCAGGTTCACTAATAACCAGGAGTTTGGATTAGCTAACTACTTATGTACATGTATAAGTACACGAACAATAATGCGTATGTACCTTCATAAACATGAATTGGTTAATCATCCTTTGTTCACCTACACCGTCACTTTATTCGCACGATAGGTAAAAGAAGTTTAGGTACGTAGAAGCAAAATGCACATCTATGTTATTCTTACTTTTTGCATAAAGGTGAAACATTGTCTGTATGCTTTTTCTTTTTTTTCTATAACAAGAAAATTAATTTAATCTACCTGATCTTCTTACCTAGAGTGCCTGTATCACTCTCCTTATTATAGACTATGCATTACCACTCTTTATCATTGAGACCTACAAATTAATGTTTCCTCCGGAGCACAGAGACACGCGTGTAATTTTGCTATCAGCGGCACACCTCTTGACTTCTCCGTGTATTCCTTTGACGATCGTTCTTTCTTGATCGTTCATTCGCTGCCTCTTCTCTAAAACGAAACACCTTACGAGTCGGTGATAGTTTATTGACAAGTTCCGTATAAAATGTACTTTGAACAAAAATATTATGATTTTGATTTCATTATTATTTACACAAAATCTCTCGATGTATTAAAAAACTACGTTACCTAATGTACCTAATATACATAAGTACCTATAGGTATATTGGTAAAATATTTTGATGGTTAGAGGGAAAGAGTAGGTATGATATATGAATATATATATGCGTGTAGTATGTAGTATCATCATAATTATTATTTCAATATTCTACAGCTGTTCTCGAAATACTTGTAGGCGTATCAGCAAATATGATAACACGAGGAGGTCACTGTAAATCCTCGTACGGAAAAGCAGATATTTATATGCGAATAGTCATAATATGTAAAATGGATATATATTATACAATATACAAATAACACGATACTTGTAATTTTCTGAGCACGAGTATCAAAAGTTTAATTAGTAGGAAATATAACGAGGAAACACGTATGTTACGTATATGTATGTAATGTAACGGTCTGGCAAATAATTCAAAATATGATTTTAAACTAATATTATTGCAGAATTTATACATTTTATTATGTACCGGGTAATCACGATTAATGATTTTTGATTTTTGATTGCCGATGTTTCAAAATGGCAGCATGGCGCGTTGTCACGGCGAAACTGCAGTGGCAAGGGAAACTGTTGACAGTTGCTTATCAAGCTAGTATAGTAAAAAAATCAATTCAAAAACTTTTTTGTATTAGGTTTTTAATAACAAAGGAGGTTAAGATTGTAAGACATAGGTATTTATTTCTTTCATATGCATTGAAAATAATTTTAAAATATTTAGTAATTAACTATAATATTCTACAAATGCTTATAATTTATTTAGGACAGCAAGGGTTCTCCTGCCATGATAGAACTTTCGATGCCACAGTGGTCCTCTCCGCGAAGAATTTTGAAGAAGCCATTGTCACCCCAATCTGTGTTCCACGAATTTGCAATAAGCCAGTATTTGTTACCATTTTCTACGCCCCACCCTATGATCTTGATGGCGTGTCCACCAAGAGCGTCACCTTCTATGTGCTGGTTCGCTCCACTTTTGTAATGAAGCAAATCAGCATATACCGTGAACGCACCTTCGACTGGTCCGTTTTTGAATAACTCAGCCTTAATGTGTTCCTCTCCGCCTCTGATAGAATAAACATGTTTACCGTATCGTTTATCTTGTTTATAAGGTACGTTGTAGCTGTCTCGACACTTCTTTTCACATTTTGGGGTTTTCGTGTCACCGCTGCAGGGCATTCTGTCTCCGGGAACGTGATGTTCACAAGGAGGCAGTTGGTAAGGTGAACATCCCTGGCTGGTGTTGTAGTTTCCACCTGATACGATTCCAAAATGCTTCCAGTACTCCCATGCTAGGGTCGGCATACCTCCACTACATCCTAATCCACAGATGGGGCAGCAACTTAAAAGATCCTCAGCTGAGAAGTGAAAATGTTGTGTACCGTTGGAATAGATGCAAACTCGGTCTGTCATGGCCTCCACCGCGCCAAAGGCCCAGCAACTCCCGCAAGATCCTTGATCTCTGATTTCGTTTAAAGTAGGACAACTCGGCCACTTATCTCTCGGGTCGAAGTTTTCAGGAAGATTCTGAATAACGTCAGGCTCGTGCATCTTGAAGTCAAGCGTCATGATATATCGGTCGTGTAAGGCGCCCATGAGTTTCTTTAGACTCTCAATGTTAGTTTGTTCTGGAAAATTTCTCCCAGCTTTCCACGTACTTTGTTTCTGGTTAATGCGATTTATGAAGGTATCAGAGAGTGGGTGCGGATTTAAATCATCAGCTGACACGATGACGCACAAAAATAGCGCGCAAGTTGCTCGCAAAAGGATCATTTTCTTGGATTTTTTATTCGGATTGCACGGTAATTGGCGACGCGCGGTACGGTCGAGCGTAGCGCGTTAACTGACCGGCCACTAAACGTAGTTATTATATACTCTTTGCCAACCACGGAGGGGCACTGCTCATACGCCGCGTAATTGTATCTATAACGCGATACGAGGGCGAGACAGCGCTTGACCGCGCGTGTCGAAGGTTAATAACATCTATAGCTAGCGATAGCAAAACAAATAGAAATGATGGTCCAACAGTTTACAATGATAAACAAATATTTGTAGCGGCCGGTGGAAATGATTAGGGGATGGTTGACATTACTGTTCAAACAAAACTGGTGCCTGGTTAATATCGGTATTGTATTGTTCATAATAATAGACATCATTCGCCGTTTTTGTACAGTCATTCCGAACAATCACTTTGTTTGTATCGTAGGGTGAATGATTTCATAGCATATTCGTAAATTAAAATTAAGTAATTATAATTGTTTATTTACATATTTAATCATGTGATTCATGTTTTTGAACTTATGTAAGTAGGTATAAAGCGAATTACAAATGTTTAATACATAAATGAACCAAAATATCGATTACCTATTATTACAATTATAGTATCTCGAATTGAATGAAAATAAAATTAAGTTATGAGGTTCATTAGTTTAATTACCAACAAAGTTTTGATATTAAAAGTTTTGTTTTCTTTATTTTGCATGTAGAAGTTAACAATGTTGGAAAAGGTCAATTATGACAGTAGATAGTGAATCATTGACACAAATAACAAATGAGTGTAAGTTTTCTGGTGTTAAGTTGTGGACCATAAACAGGGAATCTCCGGGATCGCCAGTGGAACTCGTCGGCGTTTCCATTGAGCTCAACCCGGAAAAAGAAACCCCACTCGTTTCGCTAGTCACAACTCCTGACTACAAAAAATAGTAGTATTCTTAAATTCACAAACATGAACAAGGCAGACGTATGACAAATGGAAAAAAGCATACTGTAGTGTAATATCTACCATACAAAGGCAATTTTTGCATGGTTTTTTTGTTCAATCGGATGTAAAAGTCAAACAATACGAAAAACTATTCATTTAATTTGTAGTTTTGTGATATGTATTCGTGAATATAGTTTCTGTAAACGACCAAACATTAAAAATTTTATTATTCTAAAACTCTAAAATATTTTTTTATTTTGCGACGTGCCTATGAGACATCATATATTAACTTTTTAAATAAATATTTGTTTCATTTTTGTATTTAAATGCCCCATGTTTTAGGAATATAATAAATTGCGATTTTTTATTGAAATTGAAGAGTAAACAAACACATCAAATAAAATTTTCCATGAATCATAAACTAGAAACTTTCATAAAATGCATGTTATTAGAGCATACCTATATCGTGTATGGAACTAATGTACAATGGCGTAATTAAATAAACTGATTACGAAAATTAAGAGAAAAAATACTTATTTTTCTGCAAAAAAACAATAATAAAATATGTATTTCTTTCTATACCTATTGCCGTTTATAACTTGCATTTTATCTAAAATAGTCCTCCTGAGAGCTAGCAAACTAAAAAAAAAACGGAAGGGTGCAAGACTTACGAACTGAGTGTTGCGTATAACTTTAGAATAGCATTTTGTTCTAATGTATGTACAAAGTTACGGTTCTTTGATTTTACCCTTTACTTATACTAAAAACCGTAACATCTTGCCAAATTTCATGATTTTATGTCAATGGGAAGTACCGTATAGGTTTTAATTTCCTTGTGAGAATGCGCAGAAACAAAAATTTCAAATATTAATTGAACAAAAAAATAAACAGTTTGTGAAATTATTTATTTGCTCAATAAATCTTTGAAATCGAGTGAATCGATGAGATTTGAGGTTAAAATTTTCAATTCTTGATATGTTAAATTTTTAGAAAACTATTAACTAGAAATTGTGTTGTTCATTTGTAAAAATCTGCGTTCGATATTCGACACATTTTGTTTATCGACTAGATATCGAATACTGCCACATCTTAATTCACAAATGTGTCACTAGGGGAGCTGTCTGTAGATGAATGGAGATTTTTTTTCGGATACGAATCCCGTATTCGACTAAAGCTCATACTAAGACTACTGAAAACATAACGCGTGAACAGCAAGGTTAATGATTGGCGATATGCGTGATAATGCGCGAATTAGGTTCCGCGCTTGTCCATTTATCCATCCTTTTATCGGGGATTTGTTACATTATTCACTTATTATCCCGTCTAACTATAACATTACTCTGTATTTATACGCACATTCCCCATTTACTGTAGCGAAGGTTGTTAGCCGTCCGTACTTAGGAGGGTCTAACATGTAATATATTAATGCTAGACATGGTTGAAAATTGTGTAACGCTTAACGTTACGTTAAATTTTCTCAAGATTCCTATTGAAGTGTGAGCAATATTGGTTTTAGAACTTCTTCCACGAGTTTTATGGGTGTCTAGAGAGTTTTCGTAAAGGAGATAACTCATCGAAATAGAAAGCTCATTTTGTAGGCACGTGTGTGAATTATGTGTTTTTTAATCCTTGACTTTGTATTTCGTATATTTGATTAAATAATACTATAAAAAATTAAGCCTAATAAAAATAAATAACCTATAAAATAGAAGAAGGTCAGTGATAAATCTTGAAAATAAACTAAGAAATAAATAAACTTGATGAAGTCCTAATGATCCATGGGAAAATGATCGAACTCTTATATTTGAAAAGCATGTGCATTACAAATACGTGAATAATACGGTACGATGTTGAAGGTGGTAGAGCCGTTAGACCTCGCCCGGGCCCCCCCCCCCGCTCCCCTCATACCCCGCCGT